>JBBBVM010000486.1:0-205000 GCA_037355625.1 Petunia x hybrida | reverse complement strand
ATCCATCAAGAAAAGAATAAAAACCATATCTTGCTACTCTTTCCAACATTTGGTCAATGAATGGTAAAGGAAAATGATCTTTTCTGGTGGCATCGTTGAGACGTCTGTAATCAATACAGACTCTCCATCCTGTAACTATTCTAGTAGGTACGAGTTCATTATTTTCATTTTTTATAATTGTCATACCTCATTTCTTTGGTACCACCTGAACAGGACTTACCCAAGGACTATCATAAATTGGGTAAATGATACCAGCTGCCAGAAGCTTAATAACTTCATTTTTCACCACTTCTTGCATTGTTGGATTCAACCGCCTTTGGGGTTGGACTATTGGTTTGTACTTATCGTCCATGAGGATTCTGTGCATGCAAACAGCTGGACTAATCCCTTTGATGTCCGCAATAGTCCATCCCAAGGCTTCTTTCTGTGCTCTCAATACTTCAATTAATTTATCCTCCTGTTCTGCAGTTAGTGAAGCTGAAATAATGACAGGAAATAATTCAGGCTCAAGATAAACATATTTTAAATGAGAAGGAAGAGTTTTGAGTTCAATTTTTTGTTGAACTCCTTCTGATTGAATTCCTTCATCCTCAGAATATCTTTCCAGTATTTCTGCTCCACTTTTAATAGTGGGATCATCATCCTGTGTTGTGCTAGAATTGGCCAAACACCTATCCATCGAGTCTAGAATCAATTGATCATTTTTAAATTCATCTGCAAGATCACTAATCATGTCAATTGTAAAACAAGAAGATGATGACTCGTCTCCTGGAAACGTTAGAATCTTTTGCATGTCAAAATGACTTTTTCTTCATCAACTCTCAAAATTAGTTGTCCTTGATGAACATCTATGATTGCTCTGCCTGTACCAAAAAAAGGTCTACCCAAAATCATTGGTTCATCTGGACATTCATCCATTTCAAGTACTATGAAACCTACATGGAAGACAAATTTATCTACTCTCACGAGCACATTTTCAATAATTCCCTTAGGTTTCTTAGTACTTTGATCTGCAAACTGAAGAGAGACAACCGTATTTTTCATCTCACCAAGATCTAACTTTTTAAAAACAGAAAATGGCATTAAATTTATTGAAGCTCCAGAATCAAAAAGTGCTTTTTCGATATATACCCCTCCCAATGTACATGGAATTGTAAAACTTCCTGGATACCAAGTTTTTGTGGTAGCTTATTTTGAAGTATACCACTGCATTTTTCAGTAAGCATTACCACAGAAATCTCTTCCAATTTCCTTTTGCTTGATAAAATTTCTTTCAAAAATTTAGCATATGAAGGCATTTGCAACAAAGCATCAGTAAAAGGAATAGTGATGTGAATTTGTTTCAAAATTTCCAAAAACTTTGCAAATTGATATCAAGTTTGTCTCTTTTCATTTTTGTGGAAAAGAAATTGTCACTGGGAAAGGAGTCATTTTCTCAATATTTTTTTCTTCATTTTTCTTGACTTCTTCATCTTGTGACAATTCAGAGGGTGTTTCAACATTCTTACCTTTATCTACCTGCTGTTCTGGCTGATTCTTTTCTCTGTCTGCATATGGATCATCAAGATTCTTACCTGACCTTCAGGCGATAGCTTTAAGGTGTTCCTTTAGATTTTTTTCTGTATTACTTGGTAAAGGACCCTGAATTCTTTCTGAAACAAGAGTAGCCAGTTGGCTTAACTGATTTTCCAAGTTTTTGAGAGCAGAATTTTGGTTCTTTATTTTCTCATCAGTGGCCTTAATGTACTTATACAAAAGGTCATCAAGACTTGGATGGGCTTATTGAGGCCTTTTGCTAATATGGAGCTGCTTGCTAATAGGGCTTGAAATTTGGTTGCCCTCGATTTTGATTCTAGTACCCTGGTGGACTTTGTACCTGTTGCTTTTGGAAGCTTTGAGTGTTCTCAGCACCGTTTGGATTGCTCCATTGAAATCCTGGATGTTTTTGTGCCATTGGACTTCCAAAAGGATATGAGTTGTAGCCGATAACATTGATATGTTCATCATTCTGATTGGTTGCTTGGCATTCGTGGTTCAGATAGTTTCCTCCGCACATGTCACAAGTCTCAGACTGGCTTGTTTGTTGCGTATTCACCTGAAAAGATTCAAACTTTTGTGCCAAAGACGCAATTTGTTGTGTTAGTGAATTTAAAACATCTGCCTGATTTACCGTAGCAGATTTTTTTGATGATCACACGATCAGATGGCCACTGAATAGCATTCTCAAAAATTTCATTCCACAATTGGAGTGCTTCTTCTGTGGTCTTTCCCATTATGGAACCTGCTGAAGCTGCGTCAATCACATTTCTAGAAGAGGGTTTTAACCCGTGATAGAAAATGTATAACTGCATATGTTCAGGAATGTCATGGTGTGGACATTTTCTCAGCATTGCTTTCAATCTTTCCCATGCTTGATAAACTGACTCAGTGTCAGTCTGCAAGAAATTAGATATCTCTTGTCTCAACTTTGTTGTTTTAGCAGGGGAAAAACATTTGTTCAAAAATTTCTGAGTCATCTGGTCCCATGTGGTAATGGACCCTTGAGGCAAACTTTGCAACCAAGCTTTGGCCTCGCCTTTTAAAGAAAAAGGGAATAACCTTAACTTGATTGCTTCAGGAGATACTCCATTGTACTTAGCAGTTTCAACCAGTTCTAAGAAATCGATTAGATCACCAGTGAAAGTGAAAGATTGTTGAATTGTTTGAATCAGGCCGGTCCTGATTTCAAAGTTGTTGGCTGCCACTGGGGTTTTCTAATACTAGATTCACAGTTGAAGTGGTCTGGCCTAGCATAATCCCTTAGAATTCTGTTTGTTGGTCTTGGCACCACTTCGTCAAACTGCTCTTCTACATGGGCTGGTGGTGGAATTCCCAATCCAGCCAAATTTTCTGCAACTCTGGTGACGAAGGGAAGCACATGTGGAAGTAGGTCCTCCGCGGGCAACCTCCTATAGTCACCGATAGCCCGTGCGACATATACAGCAGAGTCATAAACCTGCCGATAAGCTACACTGATAGTCTGTCCTGCAGCCTGTATATCCTGAAGTCGGCCTTGTGCTAGCTCCCTGAGCTGCTCTTCCTGCTCCAGTGCCCTGTCAATTCGAGCTCGAGCATCCATGGCATCCCAACGATGATAATCCTCCCTTCTCCTGCTCTCCACCAAAGCTGCGCTGTCCGCATCCCACTCTGTCAATGCCTCAGAGTGCATAACACGGAGTCGTCTGACTGTGTCTAGGTGCTAATGCGCGAGACCCTCACTCTCAACCAAAGCAGCTCGAGCGGCATCCCTCTCAGAACGAAGACGGTAGACCAGACCCGCATATCTCTCCTCAGTCTCTACCCTATGCATCTCTATCTTCATGTCAATCCTGAGTGCCTCATCATACGGTCCCTTAACCATTTTCGCTGGCATATCTACCAAAGCAGGCTGTCGGCCGAACCAGAAAACATACTCAGGAGTAACCTCGCCTCTGAATCGGTCTATAGCCTGTGTGCTGGGGGTCAAAGGTCTCATATTATCCCAAATGGAGAACCACTGAGTGTGCCTGGGAAACTCACCGCTAATATGCTCAAGGCGATACTCTCCCACGGCCTCTTCCCTAGGTACACCCTGAACGCACCCAAGCTGTCGGAGCACCCGCGTAGGGCAATAAGGCTCGGCTCTCTTATGACCCATCAATACTAGAAAAGGACGATCCATACTACCATATATTCCCTCTTTCGAGGGGTACCAACTAACCCTCCACCGGATATTCTCCAAAGTGAGCTCATTCAAATACTGTGCCCACCCATCTAAGCTCTCAGGTAGATCAAGATGTCGAGAACGATAATAATGGGTGTTCAAATGGCATTTAGGCTCATCGGGTAGCGGAGTAGGATCAGAACGGCAAAACAAATGCTCAACGAACCATACTTGAAACAACAAGTTGCAACCCTCGAAAAATCGGGCCCCTTTCTCTTTGCATCGAGTCAAAGCACGATAAATACTGCCCAAGATCATCGGCATAGCAGTAGAATCTCGAACTCCCCCAAATAGAGCTCTCACGATCCAAGAGGTATGGATAGAGATCTATCCATTCTCCATCGGGAAGACCATAAGACCAAGGAAAGCGAAAATGAAGCTCTTTCCCTAAGGTTATTCCATTGCTCATGGCTCAACATAGTGATGAATTCCGGCCGATGCTCTGTGTAACCATCTCCCCGCCCATAAAGAGCATACAGATACTCCAGACTAACCCAACCTGAGGCCAAACTCACTAACTGTGTATCAGAGTGCAGACTCATGTCCCGTAGGAACTCCTCGACCCTCACAAAGCGAGGTGCTATGCACTTCTTTGTCCTAAACACTGCATTAGTCAAACCCGAGATCTCTTCTAAAGTAAGAGTCATCTCAACATCACCAAACACAAAGGTATTTTGACTCGGTTCCCAATACCGAATCAAAGCATTTACTAGTTCCCGGCGTGGGGCGAACTTAGGGTTAAGAAGATGTGTCATTTCCCCTATTCTCGCATTCACAACCCCTTTCTGCTTTTCGCTCAAATTGTACCACCAATCCCTAAACAATGGAGGACATTTATCGACCATCTTAATAGGCGGCGGAGTAGAACCCTCAGGAAACTTCCTTTTTCCTACTCTAGATGACGATGCAGCCATGATACCTATTTTTATTAAAAATGAAGGATTAGGACCGAGAAAACTTTGGACAAAATTTATATAACAACATTAAAACGGACAACCCGACTCAAACAAAATTTTTACATGATTGACTAGGCTAGACAAATAGAAACAAAACTTGTCAATGTTTTACAAAACAAGACGACTCTATTTTGATTTTTTGATTTTCTAATTTTTTGAACAAAATTTGACATGACAACGACACCAAAATTTGACTATTGACATTAAAACGGACAAGCCGACTCAAATAAAATATTTACATGATTCGACTAGCCTAGACAAATGAAACAAAACTTGTCAATGTTTTACAAAACAAGACGACTCTATTTTGATTTTCTAATTTTTGAACAAAATTTGACATGACAACGCTACCAAAATTTGACTATTGACGTTGTTTTTCTCTTTTATTTTTCACAAAATTGACCATTATAACGGCGTGAAATTGGCTTTAAAATCTTTGCCGACAACAGGAAAAGGACAATTGGCACGCTAATATTTTGAAAATCTGAAATTGCCCCTCTTAACAAAGTGTCTCTTCTCTCTCTCTCTCTCTCTCTCTCTCTCTCTCTCTCTCTCTCTCTCTTTTATAATTTTCATCATTTTTCAAAACTAACCGCTTTCCCTCGATAAACGGTCAGCATAACGGCCTCCCTAGATGCAACACAGAAGATGCCACTATTGTCTTTCTGGGATGTGGGCCCCATCTAGACTCTAAAGGGTCAGCCTAGACAAGTGCGGTACCGGTGCACCGCACCTCACTAAGTCTAATGACATGCAAATAAATCGGCCTAGATAAAAGATCAGGTTCAACTCTAGGTGACTCAATGGGTTCATGTTTTATAGTTTCTGGCAATTTGGAAGTGCCTCGGGGGTACCGATCGACAACGTCTAACGGCCTAACCCAACGCACCTCCTCCTTAAAAGGGTTAACTTTTTGTGTCCTGAGACACGACAGAAATTCCAGACGCCGAAGCGAGAGTGGCGTACATGTGTGAAGTGTTCCAGAAGACTCGGAGGTGTACGAGAGAAGACAGTTGTGTATATACAGTTCAAACATATCAAAGCAGTAACATTCAAGCCAGCATATACAAACAATATTTAAAAGCCGAAGCGACAAAGTTTAAAGCCTGAGATTCTCAGGTTTACAGTTTTCTCCCCAGCGGAGTCGCCAAGGCTGTCACACCCGTTTTTTTCCGCGGGCCCGCTTGTGGGAGCGCGTTTCGGGTTTAGGAAAGCGCTTATGGGATTTTGTTATTATTTGGCGCTATCCCGAGTTAGGGTTTCCATTTAAAGAAGTGACGGTGTTCCAAGGTACAAATTGTTTATTTAAATTCGGAGTCGCCACTTGACAAGTTTAAGGTGTGCCAAGTCACCCAAAAGGGTACCTTGGAACACCTATGACTCGTTAGTGGTCTGCGTTAGAGTCCCGGGTAAGGATCTCGGTTGACTCTCGGGAAGGGATTAGGCACCCTCGAGTCCTGTGTCGAGCACAATTGCTTTTATTGACGCATTCCGGCTATATGGAATATTTTATTGTATTCGCCTTTATTTATTTCCTTTGCTACGCTTTGATTTATTTTTTTTATTTTTTTTATTTTTTTTCCGTTTCAGTGACTCGGCCGAATATTTTCGCGCAGGCACTTCACCCGTTCGAAACCTTATCAACCTTAATTTGAGTCTCAATTTTTGTATTTTTATTTATTTTGGTCAAACTCGAATTTATAATTCAGCTTGATTTTGATTATATGTATCGCATTTACTTTCGACACATTTTTTTATTTATTTAAATACGGCTTGATTCAATATTTACAAATGTAATTTATTTAAAATCGAATATGGTCACGCAGGCACTTCACCCGTTCGAGATCATCCGATTTAAATAAACTACACTTGAATCAATTTATTTGACCGAGTTATCAATGTCCTCTAGCCTACTTGCTATTTCTCTCTTGAGCTTAACTTTACAAATTCTGTAACAATTTTGTACATTCACTTGACTATCATAGCTAACTTTATATGTATCATAATTTAAAAGAGTAGCTCATTTATGTTAACATAAGGGTGGACTAGAACTTAAAGGTTGGGTTTAAACAAGACTAGATGTACAAATTTGCCTCAGCCCGCTTACTGTTTTGCTTTGCACGTAGACTATATTTTGAGGAATTGCATTTAATGTCCCATTTACGTACGTGCTTTATGGTCTGGCCAAGTTATCAGATTCTAATGTTATTCAGCCCACTTTAGCATTTGCACTGATATTCTTTAATTTATATCTCTTTCACATGTCTTATTTACCTATTCGTTTCAAGATCTAGCCATATTTTGTCAAGATTTTTTTTTTTTTTTTTTTTTTTTTTTTTTTGTGAATCCCATTTGCCTAATTTTGTCTTTTATATTTCATAAAAAAAGAACTAACTCATATACTTGATGTTTTTACCAAAAAAAGAAATTCAGGTAACGTTACAGTCTATTTGTTTTTAAACCAACATTTACACAAATAGTCACTTTCCTTATTTCAATTTCAGATTTGTACCAGAACTGCTTGGTGGTGCCATTTAAGCAAAGTTTCAGTTTGGATAATGATACCAACAACATACTCATTATAAGGAAACTTAGCATTCATAGACAAAGCTAAAATGGGTATAAATCACTTAATATGGCTAAAATATACATGGAAGTAACAAGATGAAATGGAAAACTTACCTAATGCGAAGTCAAACTTTTCAAATGAGTAGCAAACCCAACAGCCTAACCAAACAACCAGACCAGCGACTCAAAGAAACCAGCAGCAACAACCTCAAACCATTAACCAGAAAAAGCCATCTTTCTTTTTATCTCTTTTTTTTTTTCTATGTATTTTTTCACTCTTTTTCAATTCTCAGATCTCTTTTTTTTTCTATGTATTTTTTCACTCTTTTTCAATTCTCAGATCTCTTTTTTTTCTTAAGTAATTATGGAGTAAATGTAGTGCATTCAATGTGTATATCTGCCTTTAATGAGAGAGTTAATACTCTCTTTTATAGGAAAGAAGAGGGCAAGCTGTTGGGTACAGCTAAGGGGGTCCAAAGCCCCAAAATTTTCTCCATTTTCTCAAAAATTCAGACAAGCATGCTAAGCCATAAATGCCTTATTTGCAGCCTTAGTCAATAGGGAAAGATGGAAGAGAAGGAGCTGCCTTTCCCAAGATTTCTTACCTTTCTCAGCTATACATAATATCTGCCTCATTAATGAGGCTGATTCCCTTGGAATTCAAAAGGCCATGGACTCCAAATTCAAATAAACTCATTTCCCTATTTCAGATTTTACTTCCAAAAGTCCTAAACATAAAGTTTTACCCCAAATTTCTTAAGTTGATTATCTAACTCATCAAAATTGATATTCAAATCAGACCTCAAATTAAGCAAAATGACCCTACTATGACTTAAAACTTGACACAAACACACCAGGACAAGGCAGGATGCTTATCACCTCTAAACATCAGGATTCCAGCAAGAACATATGCTAAAAGAAAGCAACCCACAGAGTTGAATTAAACTTTCCGCTTAACTGGACAAAAGTTGACAGACTCATACCAACGAGAACAATCAGCAAAAGCAGACCTGTTTCATGTTCCAAACTGGAGCTTAATTACAAGCTAGCATATAGGTCGTGGAGATGTAACAAGCGGGGACATGTTTTTCTCAAGACATAGACAAAAGTAGATTTATAACTTGATACTTGAACATCCAAACAATCAACTCACCGGCAGCAATTAACTTAGAATTAACATCCAAACAATCAACTCGCAGGCAGCGATTAACTTAAAATTCTAATGCACTAGTTAACAAGAAATCGTTGCAAGCTATCATACAAATCAATATCCATACTTGATGAGGAGCAAGCAAACATCTCGCAACTGTAACCTCAAATAAAATGCACGGCTATGGCACGCTAAACACAAGTGAATAAGATGCAATGACGTAGAGGTAACAAACCAAGCAGGGAACTTTTATATACGAAACAATGATACGTTTCCGTACATGTTACTTCTACACCAGTATTAACCTATGGCTAAACATCCTAATTACAAGACTAAATAACAAAGTAAGAAAAGGAAACGATGAAGCTTACTGTCGAACCAAAACACTGCAAACGTCGTCACTTCACCACCACTGCCTCGTGAAACATCCAGCATCACATCTCCAAACTTGCTTGCCTCGGCTGCTGCATCACCGCTGTATCAGGCCCTCGACACAACCCCTATCGCTACATCGACAAATCATCATCACAGCCTTGGAACCCCTGATTATTGACCTCACATCTTTCCAAACTCCAAAACCATCACAGACCACCCAATCTAAAGGTCAAGCCAAACTAACTGTTTTGCTATCAACCTCACATTCCCATCAGCTTCGACGAATCAATCATCACAGCCTCGGAATCAAAACAACCCGACATCATCACTACCTTCAACACAACCCCCATCGATGCTTCATTATCGCAGGCAAAACTGAACCATCACAGACCCATTACTATATCATCATCACCATCCGAAACCCAACAAAAAATAAACGATCATCTCACACACACACGCGCTGCAACAACCTCGCCTTAGCCTCCCCTTCGTCTAAAACCTAGTCGAAACAGCCCCAACCCTCTCGTTAGCCGTTCAGACCCGTTTCCCTTTTTCTTCTAACGGAAACGATCCCATTTGGGGTCGTTTTAGCTAGAAGAATAAAAGAACGAAAAGAGGAGAGAGAGAGAGTGGTGGATACATGTTAAAGTTCAACGGAAAAGCTGAAGAAACTCACTGGAAAACTTTGACCGTAACTTTCAAACTTTGATTTACAACGGTTCCTTTAAATTTTGTGGAAACCGAGGCCAGATCGGGAACGAGGAGCTCAAGGCGATTCAGGAGATGTATTTTTTTGGCCGGAGAGTGGTGGCCCGCCGTCGCCGGTGGCGGAGCTCCGACGGCGGCGTGAATTTCGCCAGAGTTTTGCCCGTTTATGTGATTAATTGTGTGTAGGGAGAAATGAGGGATTTGGGCTATTTTGTATGTGAAAGGGATGGGAAACTTGAGCCCTTAGATCAAACCAATCCCGTGGTGATTTCGAGTTAAATGAGGGTGGGCCAAACATTGGGCTTGGACTATTTTCTCATTTTTTCATTTTTGATTTCACAAATAGCCCTAATTGCAAGTTAAACTACTGAAGTACAAATTATCTAACACACACACAATCAACAAATAGACTAATTAACTAACACTTAATATTACGCAAATGCTAGATTATCATAGTCAAAACAGAAAGACACAGTTAGACACATAACAAATATATATTTTTTGATATTTTTCTTTTATTTTCTCCTAATTAAATGACTACAACTAGCTATGATATAGATAAAAATTGAGAAAAATTAACACTACTATTTTACGTATTTTTGGTATTTTAGGTGCCAAAATTATGTGATTACACCAACCACCTCGTATCTCATTGTATCTCGTTGTATCTCAACTACTGACCACCTCGTATCTCGATGTATCTCAACTACCAACCAACTCGTATCTCGATGTATCTCAACTACTAGGCACATCGTATCTCGCTATATCTGAGCGTATCACGATGTTTCTCAACTACCAACCACCTCGTATCTCGTTGTATCTCGATGTATCTCAACTACCAACCACCTCGTATCTCAACTACCAACCACCTCGTATCTCACTGTATCTCGCTGTATCTCAACTACCAACAACCTTGTATCACAATGTATCTCAACTACCAGGTGTAATCACCTAATTTTGGCACCAAAATTCATAAAATTGCTCAAAATAGTCGTATTAGATTCTTAGAATGTTGGTCGAATTTTTCTTAAAATTTTTAGTCTTTTGTTTTAACTAAATTTATTAGTAATCGTGGAGGAAAAATAATAATAAAATTAATTAAATTATCATTACGTGCATAATTGTAATTCTAGGTTTAATTGTGATTTGTGATGTTTAGTGTAGATTATGTGATTTTATGTTGATGAATTTAGTATATAGTGCCATTTTAATGGTCATTCGTAAAAAAATAACAGCCCAATACATTGGCCCGTCAGCCCACTTGTTTACCCGGCCCACCTCCCCAATATATAAGCTAAAAATCCCAACTTTTACTCATTAAACACAAAAAATCAGAAAATGGGAGAAACCTTGCCAAAATTTTTCCCGCCGCCAAAAATCGCCTTCCACGGCGGCGCCGCCACTGGTCCGCCGGTGGCCGAAAAATTCAACAAAATATACACCATTCGATTCCTCTTCACCCCCCCCCCCCCCCCCAATTCCATTTTCACCATTGGTTTTGCCGAATTCCAAGCCGTTTGGAGTAGATCGGAGGTCAAACTTCAGTCAAAATTCGACCCTGGCGACTTGTGCTTTTTCCGGTAAATTTTTTAGCTTTTCCTTTTTTCCTCAACTTTCCCCATCATCCCTTGTACCCCCCATTTCCCAGAAACCCGCCCCTTATACCTCGTTTCCTTCCGTTTCTGTCTTCTTTCTTCCTTTTTCTTATTTTTTCTTCTTTTCCTTTGTTGCTCTGATGTTTGAGGATTATGACGGGGGCTGTTGGTTGATGTTCTTTTTGGGGCTGTGATGATGATTGTTTTGTGACGGGAAGGGGGGTTGTTTAGTAGCTAGGCAGTGAGCACTGGTAGCAATCAGCGAGGCAGTTTACGAGTTGATTTGGTGCCTGGGATGATGATGGTTTGTTTGTTGATTCAAATTGAGTGGGTGTTGACTTTGGGGCTGTTTTGTCGAGGTCGTGGTGCGAGGTAGCGAGGCAGTGATGATTTGGCTTGGTGAGGCAGTGTATGATACTGGGGCTGTTTCTGGTTGTTTGACAAGGCTGTGATGCTAATGGTATCAGTTTTGGCAAAGCAGCAATAGTGAAACTGTGACGATGGCTTTGGTGATGGCGACGCAGCTGATCCGAGGGCGAGTCTGTGATCATGGCGTATTAGGGGGGCTGTTTCAGTCTTTGAACCAAGGCAGTGGCTCGACGATGGGCTGTTTCAGTCTTCTTTTGCTTGGCATTGGCTTAGATGGATTAGAAAGCAAAACTTTGCTTTGTTTATGTTTTTAATTTTATTTAAAATGTTTGGTCGTAGTTTAGCATGTGCGATAGTATAATTATATTGATGTTAGTAGAAATGAGCTTGAAACCTTATGTATGTGGAAGAAATCAGTTTGAATAAGAGCAATGGAATTTTTACCTCAAGTACAATGTTAGTTGATTCTTGAATTAGTGTGTTGTCTTTCCATTTCTTTAAGTAAGAAAATTGCATAGCTTTGATGTTCTAGTTTCCTTTCACTGTTTGAAAACTATCCCTTTGGTCTCTGCTTATAATCCGAGCATGAATCGATGTTTGAACGCTCAATTCTTGCGTATCTCTGTCGAAATTCAGTTTACAAGCGGTCATTAGTTCATAATTTAGAATGAATTTGTTGGAAAGTTGGCCCGTGAAGTACTGTTTAAGCTTGAGATTGCCCGAACCGTTAGCGTGTACCAAGCTGAATGTCTAAATTGGCTTATTAGTGAACAAGAATCTGTTAGTAAGATCATTTGTTGACTTAGTTTAAAACCCGGCTTGTGTTTTGGTTGTCTGAAACAAGCACTTCTCAAGGTTATCTTCTTGTCGTCTCGTGGTAATTGGAAGCTTATTCCAAAGTTTGATTCACTGTTCAATAATTTTTCTAACTTTGTAAAGTCATTGTTCAGCATGAAAACTTTACAGATGTTTCTTAATTTTGTTCAAAGATAAGTCATTTGGAAAATGGTGAAAGCTTGAACAGGTATAATATCTTTTAAGCATGATTCTTATTTAGCTTGCTGTTTCTGGGTGTTTAAGCATAAATATGGTTTAGCTCGGTTGAGAATTGAGCCTGAGTGATAAATGTTAGGAATATGTAACTTGAATTTGTTTAGTTCTGTTCACTTTGGTAATGGTTTGCTTGAAATGCATTAAGGTTAATCCTTAGATGTGTTTTGCATAATTTCTTAGAGTTCAAAAGGGCCTTTGGCCATTCTTTAAACTCAAAGAAGTTTCCAATTACATTCTGGAAACAAGATTGATTAGAGATAGGATAGTTTGGAATCTGGTTGAATTTTAGTTTAGTTTCGAGTTAGTTTGGGGCTGATTTAGTTTGTTTGGTTGAGTCCTAGTCCTTCTAGTTAGTGTAATAAGTATTGGGTGTCCTTTTAAAGGACACCACTCGTATATTTTCAGCATTTTAGGACTATTTGGCTGCTGAAATAGTGCCATACAGCTGTTGTACTTTGGCTGAAAATAGGACTAGAAAACACTCAAGTGTAGGGTGTGGGCTTGTACTTTTGTACAAGTCCATACCCCACCTTTTGGCCTTCAATTTCAGCCATAAATAGGGCCATTTAATACCCTCTTTCAATACAACTACCAGCTGAAAAACACATTGAATGAGAGCTAAAAAATAATTGGAAAAAAAGGATTAAGTTTGAAAGTAGGATTTAGAACCAAAAGCCATTACATCAAGGGCTTTCTGGGGTATAAATCTTGAAGCTTAAGGGTTAAATAGGGGTGTTAAGAGGTTGTTTTAAGGGCTGTTCGGGTGCTGATTTTGCTGCGTTTCTTGCTCCTTTTGTTTGCTTTTATTGGGTCATTTTCTTCTTTTGCACAAGATCTTTGGCTTAGAGGTAAACACAATTACCTTTGTTTGTTTTACTGCTTTCTTTGTATGTAAATCAAATTGCTAAAGCCCGAGAAATGTGAATATGCATGATGCTTAGTTTTCCTATACATTTCTGCACATTTGTTTGCTTTACAAAGTAGTTTCATTAGCGTTCAAGTTCATGACACGTTTTAGCTTTGCTAAAATTTTGCTTATTTGCTAAAGATAACCACATAATTTTATTCTTACAAAGCTGGTACAGATTTAAAAGTGGAATTGAGGACATTTTGCAAACAATCAGATCTCAGAAATGCCAGGAATAAATCATACAAGAAGTTCACCACTCTACCGCAATCGATTCTTAATAGAAACAATATCCAAGGAAGCCATGGAAACATGGTAAAATAAACGAAGTTCAGACCGATCAGAAGAATCAAATCTTACTCACATATAATGAAAGAAGAATTACATGGGTGTACTACATCGGATGCCTCCGCATCCTGCCAGACTGGCAGTTCATTAAACTGCCTCTGCGGCTGAACTAAGCCGCTGTACTGATAATTACCTTCTGAAGAACCACTGCCACCACGCTCTCAACCTCTACTGGATCGTGGCGTTTCTCTGGCTGATTAAGATTTAAATAAAATTCCCTACGACTGTACAGGTGCCTGATAACAAGAGAAAGGACGATTTTCTACTTGCTGGAGTAAGGAAAAACTCCTCAAAGGATAACCAGACTCATGACAGTGATAACAGCTTTCCATTGAAAATGGAAGCTGGACATATTGTCGATAGCTATAAAGAGAAAAACTGGGTCTAATCTTGATGAACTACTCGCGCACTCTGAGAATCACGCTCTACAAGCTGAGATACCCGGAAGGTGACTTCCAAAAATAATCAAAACTTTTACCTCTAAATAAGGTACCATGGTTGCCCACCAGGGCCACAGAATTCCTTGCTCTCCCGCTCTAACTCTTCCCCCTCTAACTTATGGTATGCCTAATACCTTTGAGCAAATCAACAACGACATCAAATAAAGTCACAACATCAATTTTTTTGAGCCATCTGGGATCTCAAGTAAGGAGAAAGGTCACCAATAAATCTTTGAATCTCTCGAAAGGTTCATGGACTAGTTCTAATTCATATCCAGTCATTCTATAGAATTCAATCTCATATTCTGAAACACCAACAGGCTAACCGCCAGGCTACCCTGTCCAATCCACTCAAACCGGAAACACTTTTCATCTCGCTCGCTACTCGAAAAGAACTTTTCCACGAATCTGAAAGAAAAGCGAACCAAGTCAGCTAATAAGAGAGCGGTCCACCAATCCAGGGCTGGACCTTGAAACTGGAAAGCAGAATAATCGACACCATACCGCTCGATATAACAAGAGCCTGAAGGATATGCTGACATCATTTTATTTTAAAAAGAATCACGAGGTTTATCTGATACATTGCTTAAGATTATCGGAAGGTTCAACCGCGTAAAATAATGCAACCTCTTCAGACACTCGGACCGAGCCATTACTCAGGCTAACTAACCAGCCAGAATCACTAGAGGCACAATATATGTTGTCTGAGGAACATAATTTACTGCAGCAATATTAAGAACCAGAAAAGAGCTCCCTGAGATCGAACGTCTGCCCATGCGGCACCCTGATAGGCTGCCCAGCGAATAATAGGTTCTTACGGTATCTGCGTCGCCAAAATTCCCGTAAAAATATTGTAGAGAGCCAAGGGAACCACAAGGGCCTACTCCCTTGCCCATCGCGAGCTCGTACAGTTGGGACCTCCATAACTAGATCGTCGGCACGATCAAAAACTCTCGGGGCTTCGTCAATGCTAACCCCAGGCCAAACTGCTTCGTCTTGAACTCATACCGTTTGCTGATTTATCGCACGAGAGTTCACAATTACCACGAAGTAATTAATAAATTAACAAAAATACCTTTGAATGCTAAACCGACGCACGATCCGAAAAGAAGGAAGTGAAAACTTCCTAAATGCCATCATAGCCTCTCGTAGATAAGTACGGACATCTACGTACCCATCATCGTGACGTTACTAGACACTGTCTTAGTCTGGATAGACTCTAAACCGGGCTCTGATACCAACTGACACGACCCGAAATCCGGTTAGGCCGTGCGGGCACCCGACATCTTCCCCTAGACCCGTCGGGCGAACCCTTACCAATTAAATTAGGAAAATAAATATAATAATTCATAAATAAGGACAAGACTTTAAAAAAAATTTACAGACATACTGATACCTCTAAGCTGTACAAAAGAAATTACAGCTGACTACCCAACATGCTAGGTTTAGGGCTATCCAGACCAGACATCTAAGAGTACAAAAGATGACAAATACCTCCTGAAGGGAGCAAAATGCGACTGAAATAATAACCAACAAACTGGTGGCCATCCGGAATAAAAGCTGGCTCACCCTGACAGTTGAAGCCGTCTTCGCTCCTTCACAACGTGGAGAACTCAATCCTGGAGCGAACCTGCCGAAACGAAATAGATAGACAAGAAACAAACAACAAACAAGGGTGAGTCAAAAGGACTCAATAAGTGGGGCAGACTAGCCACCTCAAAGAATAGCATAGCTAGCCTGACACGACCCGAAATCCGGTTAGGCCGTGCGGGCACCCGACATCTTCCCCTAGACCCGTCGGGCAAACCCTTACCAATTAAATTAGGAAAATAAATATAATAATTCATAAATAAGGACAAGACTTTAAAAAAAATTATAGACATACTGATACCTCTAAGCTGTACAAAAGAAATTACAGTTGACTACCCAACATGCTAGGTTTAGGGCTATCAAGACCAGACATCTAAGAGTACAAAAGAAGACAAATACCTCCTGAAGGGAGCAAACTGCAACTGAAATGATAACCAATAAACTGGTCGCCATCCGAAATAAAAGCTGGCTCACCCTGACAGCTGAAGTCGTCTACGCTCCTTCACAACGTGGTGAACTCAATCCTGGAGCGAACCTGCCGGAACGAAATAGATAGACAAGAAACAAACAACAAACAAGGGTGAGTCAAAAGGACTCAATAAGTGGGGCGGACTAGCCACCTCAAAGAATAGGATAGCTAGCCAGGGAGAAAAGAAACAAATAAACAAGATTTCTCTTATTTAAATTATGAAAAGGTAGAGCCAGATAATAATTAGAAACACGTATGGAATCGCAAACTATTCAATAACCAGGAACGTAATACAGCCAGAACATATAGGTATCCCGAACACATCAACAATCAGAAATACATCCTGTTGCGGCGTGCAACCTGATCCATATATTCATCCTGTTGCAGCGTGCAACCCGATCCATATATTCATACCGCTGAAACGTGCAACCCGATCCATATATTTATACCGTTTCGGCGTGCAACCCGATCCCCGCAACTTAGAATACGAGCCAGAAATATATAGGCTGTAATATGTCCACAACATGGTGTACATACCGCATACATAAAACACAATATAATACACACAATAGTCAGTATGCGGTGCAATGAGATGGGATGAATGCGGCATGATGCAATGCAGTCGCATACTCTTGATACTTATCTCCGGCGCGGGACTCTCATCGTCTACCAGGAGATATATGCAATAATGACCCTTCACCGGCTCGGGACTCTCATCGATTACCGGGAAGTATATGTAATGATGACCCTTCACCGGTGCGGGACTCTCATCGCCAACCGGGAAGTATATGCAATAATGACCCTTTGCCGGTGCGGGACTCTCATCGCCAACCGGGAAGTATATGCAATAATGACCCTTCGCCGGTGCGGGACTCTCATCGCCAACCGGGAAGTATATGCAATACTCAAAACCAGAGTGCAATGCTCATATGTTTAATGCAATACCAACAACAGGGCATAACATATAATATACAATGTAAATCCAAAGCTAAGGCGTAATGAGTACGCCTATCGGCAGCTACACACGTAAGGAAACACGTGGCAGAAAATCCACGAGGCCAAGTGCCTCCAAAGAAATGGATATAAACACTTACCTCTTCCAAAAGTTAGCTCTGCTAATCAATAACCGCTTTATCCTTTGGTTTCATTGCCAAACGATCCCACTCTATTCAATAAGCAGAAAAATATATCAAATTAGGCTAAAGGCTTTATTCCTCACATCTTAGGGTAATCCAGGTAGGAACCTGATACCATATTTGTATACGCAATACGCAGGCCAGGCCTATATACAGAGTTTAAGGTCACATAGCCAAACCCAAATAATTTACATTTATATGTTGCCCATAGCTCACTGAGTACGAATATATAATCAATTTCATTATCAGTGTCCATTTGACCTTTCAAACTATTAATTGAACTTGTTAAAACGATGTCTAATATTCCATGTTTACCGTTAAAATATATTTAAACACACGTAATAAACTCAAATAATGTATTAGGATCATTACCAGAATGTTTCAGGGTGAAAATTCTACTTTTTTCCGGCCCCTTTTCTCATTTTCTGGCATTTTTTCTTCCTCCCCGTCATTTTATTTTCTCTGTGTTTCATATTGTGAATGCTACTGTTTCTGTATCTACTACCTTCGTCCTTAGCATTTAAGCTAAGGACCAACCGACCTTTTTTTTTTTTTCTTTTTTTTCTTTTATTTTCGTTTTCGCGGTGACAATTAAAATGGTACCCCCACGATATTCGAAATAATTCAAACTTTTGTATACAAGTTATACAAAATATATGTAACATACTCGCGAAGGCGGATCTCAAATCGGACTCCCGAAACTCAAGATGCGAATTTAAATAGAAAAAGTCAAATTATTTAACTTTCGGCATTTTAGCAAAAACTAGCCGAACAACATCGAAATTCACTTTCGAAAGTTTACAAAAATCACAAATAATCATACGAACCTAACGGCGCTTTCGGATTTCGAATCGGAGCTCATTCGGCAAAAACCGAGCTCGAAAATCTCTTTTTAATATTTATTGCCAATAAAAACTGAAACCTTCTTCTGATGCCTACCAAACGAGGTCTGATTTAGCTCAAATTTTACAGACAGTTCCTAATGGACATTACGAGTATTTTAAAATTATCGGCAAGCCAATCGGAGTCCTAACTTCCGAAACGACTGACCGAGGTCGTTTCATAGCCAGGGAGAAAAGAAACAAATAAACCAGATTTCTCTTATTTAAATTATGAAAAGGCAGAGCCAGATAATAATTAGAAACACGTATGGAATCACAAACTATTCAATAACCAGGAACGTAATACAGCCAGAACATATAGGTATCCCGAACACATCAACAATCAGAAATACATCCTGTTGTGGCGTGCAACTTGATCCATATATTCATCCTGTTCCGGCGTGCAACCCGATCCATATATTCATACCGCTGCGACGTGCAACCCGATCCATATATTTATGCCGTTTCGGCGTGCAACCCGATCCCCGCAACTTAGAATACGAGCCAGAAATATATAGGCAAACTGTAATATGTCCACAACATGGACTACATACCGCATACATAAAACACAATATAATACACACAATAGTCAGTATGCGGTGCAACGAGATGGGATGAATGCGGCATGATGCAATGCAGTCACATACTTTTGATACCTATCTGGCGCGGGACTCTCATCGATTACCGGGAAGTATATGTAATGATGACCCTTCACCGGTGCGGGACTCTCATCGCCAACCGGGAAGTATATACAATAATGACCCTTCGCCGGCGCGGGACTCTCATCGCCAACCGGGAAGTATATGCAATAATGACCCTTCGCCGGCGCGGGACTCTCATCGCCAACCGGAAAGTATATGCAATAATGACCCTTCGCCGGCGCGGGACTCTCATCGCCAACCAGGAAGTATATGCAATACTCAAAACCAGAGTGCAATGCTCATATGTTTAATGCAATACCAACAACAGGGCATAACACATAATATACAATGTAAATCCAAAGCTAAGGCGTAATGAGTACGCCTATCGGCAGCTACACACGTAAGGAAACACGTAGTTGAAAATCCACGAGGCCAAATGCCTCCAAAGAAATGGATATAAACACTTACCTCTTCCAAAAGTTAGTACGACTAATCAACAACCGCTTTATCCTTTGGTTTCCTTGCCAAACGATCCCACTCTATTAAATAAGCAGAAAAATATATCAAATTAGGCTAAAGGCTTCATTCCTCACATCTTAAGGCAATCCAGGTAGGAACCTGATACCCTATTCGCATACGCAATACGCAGGCCAGGCCTATGTACAGGGTTTAAGGTCACATAACCAAACCCCAAATAATTTACATTTATATGTTGCCCATAACTCACTGAATACGAATATATAATCAATTTCATTACCGGGGTCCATTTGACCCTTTAAACTATTAATTGAACTTATTAAAACGATGTATAATATTCCAAGTTTTACCGTTAAAACATATTCAAACACACGTAATAAACTCAAATAATATACTAGGATCATTACCTGAATGCTTCAGGGTAAAAATTCTACTTTTTTCCAACCCCTTTTCTCATTTTCTGGCATTTTTCTCTTCCGCTCCGTCATTTCATTTCTTTCTGTTCGAATTTTTTGATTCTATTTCTAAATGGTACAATATGATCTTTTCGTCCTTAGGTTTAAAGCTAAGGACCCCCACCGACTCCCTTTAATTTTTGTTTTGTCTTTTCCCTTTTTTTTTTCTTTTTCTTTTAAAATTCGCTGCTACGGTAAAAATTAAAACGGTACCCTATGATATTCGAAATAATTCCAACTTTTGCATACCAGTTATACAAAATATATATAACATATTCACGAAGGCGGATCGCAAATCGGACTCCCGAAACTCCAGATGCGAATTTAAATAAAAAAAAGTCAAATTATTTAACTTTCGGCATTTTAGCGGAAACTTGCCGAACAACATCGAAATTCACTTTTGAAAGCTTACAAAAATCACAAATAATCATACAAACCTAACGGCGCTTTCGGATTTCGAATTGGAGCTCATTCGGCAAAAATCGAGCTCGAAAATCTCTTTTTAATATTTATCGCCAATAAAATCTGAAACCTTCTTCCGATGCCTACCAAACGAGGTCTGATTTAGCTCAAATTTTACAGACAGGTCCTAATGGACATTATGAATATTTTAAAATTATCGGCACGCCAATCGGAGTCCTAACTTCCGAAACGACTGACCGAGGTCGTTTCATTTTGACTCACCCTTGTTTGTTGTTTGTTTCTTGTCTATCTATTTTGTTTCGGCAGGTTCGCTCCAGGATTGAGTTTGCCACGTTGTGAAGGAGTGAAGACGACTTCAGCTGTCAGGGTGAGCCAGCTTTTATTCCGGATGGCCACCAGTTTATTGGTTATTATTTCAGTTGCATTTTGCTCCCTTCAGGAGGTATTTGTCTTCTTTTGTACTCTTAGATGTCTAGTCTGGATAGCCCTAAACTTAGTATGTTGGGTAATAAGCTGTAATTTTCTTTCGTACAGCTTAGAAGTGTCAATATGTCTGTGTGTTTTTTTAAGTCTTGTCCTTATCTATGAACTATTATATTTATTTTCCTAATTTAATTGGTAAGGGTTCGCCCGACGGGTCTAGGGGAGGATGTCGGGTGCCCGCACGGCCTAACCGGATTCCGGTTCGTGTCAGGAGTGGGATCTTTCTCTATCACTTCCTACTCTTGATCATGGTCCTGCCAAGTGTACTTGAATACTTACAGTGTTTCTTTTTGTGTTGCTTTGCAGCTGATGCCAAAGAAAGGGGGAATACTGTTTGAAGGAGACTTTGACAGAATGCCCAATCCTTAATCAGCTAAATCACCGACGTTTAGCCATTTTTTCCCGCTTACTTTGTTGTTCCATTTTTTTCCAACTTTTTATAATAATAATCAGATGGAAGATGATCACTTTTCTTTATGGAATTTTATTTTACATGATACAGAAACGGAGTGAAAATTTTATTTTACATGATACAGTAAAAAATTTATTTTGTATATGCGTTATATGATACAGAAACAGAGTTGATACAGTCTGAAACAAAGTTGAAACAGACTGAAACGGTGTTGAAACAGTTTGATACAGTCTGAAATGGCATTGAAACACTATGATACAGTCTGAAACGGAATTGATACAGTCTGAAACGACATTAAAACATTATGATACAGTCTGCAACGGAGTTGAAACAGTCTGAAATGGAGTTAAAATAATATGATACTGTCTAAAATGGCTAGTGACACAGTCTAAAACAAAATATAAAAAATAATGTGAAACAACACAAAAAATGTCAAATAGCTAAGTAACAATGAGAAACAATGCACAAACGGGATGAAAAAAGGTTGAAACGGTCTAGAAACAGCTAGATACGGTGCAAAAATAGTTAGATATAGTGCTGAAAACAACCTGAAACGGTGCAGAAACAGTTTGATACAGTGCTGCAGAAACAGTTGATACGGTGCAGAAACAGTTAGATACGATGCTGCAGAAACAGTTGAAACGGTGCAGAAACAGTTTGATACGGTGCAGAAACAGTTGATACAGTGCTGCAGAAACAGTTTGATACGGTGGAGAAACAGTTTGATACGGTGCTGAAATGAACTGAAACGGTGCTGAAACGATTACATACAACGAGATACGGTGAGATACAACGAGATACATTGAGGATGTGATGGGAAAAAGTGAAATTGGGGTAAATGGGAGGAGTATAAGTGGTAATTAAATATTCACTTATACTCCTCCCAAACACTACATTAATTATGCGACTATTGTTATTTCTTATGCGACCAACCAAACACTACATTATCTTAGGCCTCCTATACCATCTATCAAAAGACCGCTTAACCTTATAAATAAAACGTTAAATATTAATTTGAATTTACTCTAATCCTGGTACGTCCAGTTGAACATGTGAAGAAGAGATTCTGTTATTTGTTATTTCAGGAATGGGACATATCCAGTGTGGCCAGGTTGTGACTAATTAATTAATTAGGCCGAGAGGGCTACTATGATGGATGCACCTTTACATACTTGGGTTTCATAATTGCATTCAAACATGCCAAGCCCTACCTCTCCTCTAGTTTGGCTCTTCATGCTGTCCATATTCTCACTATTATTGTTTTCTTGTCTTCATGGAGCATTTTATATTTTGAGAGAGATTTCTTATCTTTAGAAAATTTTCTACTCCCGTCGAAAGTGTTTACGGGTCATTTGGTTTGAAGAGAAGTTATGCAAGTATTAGCTATATGTGTATTAGTTATGCGGATATTAGTTATGCAAATATTAATAATGAAGATATTAGTTATGTAGGTATTAGTAATGAAGACATTAGTTATGTATGTATTAGTAATAAGAGTATTAGTTATGTATGTATTAGTAATAAGAGTATTAGTTATGTGTATATTAATTATATTGTAATTTAATAATAGAAATTGTAATACAAATATTATTTTCATTAAAATATTGATATACTACAAATTAATAAACAATTTATAATTTGAAATATTTGTTTATCTTCAAAAAAATAAAAAGGCAAAGACTATTATTATGAAGGTTAATTCTGTCATTTTAAAATTTTAATACATGTATTACTAATACCCACATTCTTATTTCACGCCCTATCCCGCATAAAATAATACATAGATTCCCGCATAACTAATGCATATATTAATTATGCTGAAATTTATAAGTGAAATCAAACATCACACAAAATAGTGCTAAGTTTTATACTATGAAGAAAAATACAACCAAACATTGCACAAGTAATGCTAAGTTTTATGCGGGTAAGAAATGTGCAACCAAACATTGCATTAAGCAATGTAATGCTATGTGGGTTTTAGTGAGAGTATAAGCTTAAGGTCTTTGCAAACCAAACGACCCTTAGGTGTTTTTTATGCGAGTATTAACTATTAATATGGATATTAGTAATGTAAGTATTAGTAATGTGTGTATTAGTAACGTGTGTATTAATAATGTGAGTATTAATAATGCGGGTATTAGTTAGCGCGGGGTTTAGTAATATGGATATTAGCCATGCATATATTATAACGTAGGAACTATTTGTTGAATCACTGATGTATTACAAATTAACAAACAATATTATTATTTAAAATATTTATTCACTCAAATAAAATTTTAAAATGTTCTTACTATTATGAGGGTTACTTTTGTCATTTTAAATTTTAATACATGTGTTATTAATACCCATATTATTAATACCACATTCTACCCCGCATAAAATAATATATAAATTATCGCATTAATAATGCGGAATATACAAAAACGCAACCAAACGTTGCACTAATTTTATGCGGGTATTAAAATTTTACAAAAAAATCAACCGAACGCTGCGCTAAATTAACGCAGAGTTTTGTACGGGTATTAAACCCATAACTGAGTAACCGAACGACCCCTTTGGGTAAAAAAATATATATATGTATTTCAGTAGGGAAAAGACTTCGCACCTGTTATTTACGAAAGAAACGCATCTTCGTTTCCCTTATCCACTGTGGACCTCTTTATCCATTCTGTCACATCAACATATGTCAATATGTATGTTGAACTAAACTTACGACTATTTGAGTATTTAGTTATGTTAAAATATAATTTGATTTGGTAAAGCGATTAGATTATATTCCTTAACAAAATTAGCTATCTTATTTTTTTTAATGCAATGTACTAATAACAAAAACTCTATGAAATTAAAAGAAACAAATTATGTAGTCATCGATTAACTTGCATGTTCCTAAGTTTCTTTTATTACATTATCCACACGCTAATCTCTATTATTATGTTGCTAATGTGACTTCTTTTTAGCTTGTTGATTTATTATTCTTATCCACTGTTCTCATTTAAGTATATTATGTAATTATGTAATTTTCTTTTTTCTGCAAATATTTTTTTCATTTAAAATTTTACTCTATCATTCACATTTTTTCGATTGTCTAAATATATAACTTGCATTAATTACTTTATTTTATATTTAACACTAATTCAAGCTTGAGATATCCTTACATATATCATCTTTATCCCCTTCTTGAGTCATCGCAACAACTTAAAACAATGATAAAAGATTGTATCTAACAGTAACTAAACCACGGCTGGCTAAGTGTAATCCGAACTATTAGACATAGGTGAAGCACCAACATGAAAAAAGATAATTCCTTATCATATTAAAAGAATTAAGAGAGATCAGAACAGTATAGAAATATTCGTTTTCATAATTCCAACACCATAGCTAGTGTCACAGGGGTGATTTTGATCACTTGAAACCACCGAGGCTTGCCCCGTGCGGCAGCCAAGCAGTCCGCCCGCAAGGCTCAGCCGTTTGTCACTCTAACGTAAATTTAGGGTCGTTTGTCTTAGATTCGAAAATAGGCAGCAATGGTTAAGTGTGTTGGGCAGAAAATTGAATGTGTATATAGTAAAGATCATGCACAACACTGAAACATTAAGGCAAGAAAGTAAACGAGACAGCAAGTACGGGAAAATCCCAACCTTTATATTATTCACGCCAAATACAAAGGAAAGCCACCAAGGCCAATGTTTTCTCTCCTAAGAAAACTAAGTAAAATCTGTCTAAATGATAAAATACACGAAATAGACTTTAAATACAATGGGGGAAATCAGCCAAAGGCTTTACAAGTGGATAGGGGAGTTATTCCAACTAGACAGGCCATGTAGGCCATGTTTCAGCACTTCCAGCGCCCTTTTAGGCCACCTCAGCCACGTTTTTAGCCCACTTTTGATCATGTCCAGGCGCTCAACCAACCGGTCATGTGCCCTGCACATGTGCCTGACACTTGCTCTTTGTCCAGCCGACTTTAGCTCACTGCACAGCCGACTTTGCCTAGCTTCAGCACACTTTGCCCCAACCTTAGCCAAACGACATGCACTACGTTCAGCTCACTTGCTTGCCTTGACATCAAGACGCCAAGTCTTGACACCCTATTGCCCACATTATCGTCTATCTCGTCTTGGCTCGCTTGCCACCCAACAAGCTGCCCGGTTGCCATTTTATCACCCGCAAAGGCACAAGGCTGCCTAGCCGTTGCACCAATACCGTTTGCCAATCAGCTCATCAATGCCATGATCCAACCAAGTCATTTTAAGCCCGCCCTTGAAAAATCAGTCCACAAATATGTTGCTTTCAATCCGGATTTAGCTACAACTAGGAGCAACACCCCAAATCCCGTCATAGCCATGCCGTGCCACAATTTACCGAGTCTTAGGGTCTAACAAACCACCCCCACTAGTTGAATTCGACGCCCTCGTCGAACCAATTTCAGCTTTACTCGCCACCATTGGACTACAAAACGCAGCATTCACATACTCTTCTTCATTGTCTTCTTTAGTCTCATCACTATCATTAGCAAGAAGAGCATTCAGCTTAGCACGTTTTGGACAGTCCGCTGCCCGGTGCGGTCCATCACAAATAAAGCAGCCACGAGGCTTGTTCGTTTGTTCACCCTTAGTCTTATCAAACGCTGCCTTTCCTTTGCCACTAGACTCACCCGTTGCATTGCCCTTTTCAGCGTTTTTCCACTCCTTAGCCTTGTCATTATTCCCGTTTTTAGTCTTAGAAGCAGAAAATTCAGCATCCTCACGCCTAAAATCGCCCAATGCATCGGCAGCCGCAATGGCACTAGGGAGGTCTTTCACGTTCTGCCTCCTTAGTTCCATTTGATCCCACCCTTGCAGCCCAAACATGAAGTTATGAAGCTTGTCCTCCTCGGACATATTTGTTGACATAATCCCTCAATGAACCGGTTTGCTTCAACCGTTTCAGTTTGTCCCTAGCAACCCAAGAATAGTTACTAGGCAAGAATTGATCCTTCAACTCTTTCTTAAGCCGCTCCCACGACTCAATCTTAGGTCTGCCCGCACTCACGTCATCAGCCACACGAGTACGCCACCATAATTTCGCATCACCAGCCAAGTAACGAGTTGTCAAAGACACTTTCTCCCCGTCTTGGACATGGGCTGCCTCAAAGTATTGCTCCATGTCCCACAGAAAATTCTCAAGCACAACAGCGTTACGAGAGCCCTCAAATGCCTTAGGTTCAGGGATCTTTACCTTGGGACGTTCATCAACACGTTGAACACCCGTTCCAATAGCACGCCTAAGCACAACGATTTCAACATTCAGATTTTCGTTGTCCTTAGCGAGTCTATCAATTTCAGCCGCAGCAACATCTTTGAAGGCTTGACTCTCGGCCTCAAGACGTTCACAATGGTCCTTAAGACGAGCCAATTGTGTCAGCACATCCACCAGATCGACACTATCGTCAGTTACACCCACCAACGCCTCAAGTTTAGCCAACCGTTCCCTCATTTCAGCACTACTATTCCCACCAGCCATGGTTTTTCTTCTAAGCAACGAACCAGACCTTCAAGCTCTGATACCAAGTTGTCACAGGGGTGATTTTGATCACTTGAAACCACCGAGGCTTGCCCCGTGCGGCAGCCAAGCAGTCCGCCCGCAAGGCTCAGCCGTTTGTCACTCTAACGTAAATTTAGGGTCGTTTGTCTTAGATTCGAAAATAGGCAGCAATGGTTAAGTGTGTTGGGCAGAAAATTGAATGTGTATATAGTAAAGATCATGCACAACACTGAAACATTAAGGCAAGAAAGTAAACGAGACAGCAAGTACGGGAAAATCCCAACCTTTATATTATTCACGCCAAATACAAAGGAAAGCCACCAAGGCCAATGTTTTCTCTCCTAAGAAAACTAAGTAAAATCTGTCTAAATGATAAAATACACGAAATAGACTTTAAATACAATGGGGGAAATCAGCCAAAGGCTTTACAAGTGGATAGGGGAGTTATTCCAACTAGGCAGGTCATGTAGGCTCTGTTTCAGCACTTCCAGCGCCCTTTTAGGCCACCTCAGCCACGTTTTTAGCCCACTTTTGATCATGTCCATGCGCTCAACCAACCGGTCATGTGCCCTGCACATGTGCCTGACACTTGCTCTTTGTCCAGCCGACTTTAGCTCACTGCACAGCCGACTTTGCCTAGCTTCAGCACACTTTGCCCCAACCTTAGCCAAACGACATGCACTACGTTCAGCTCACTTGCTTGCCTTGACATCAAGACGCCAAGTCTTGACACCCTATTGCCCACATTATCGTCTATCTCGTCTTGGCTCGCTTGCCACCCAACAAGCTGCCCGGTTGCCATTTTATCACCCGCAAAGGCACAAGGCTGCCTAGTCGTTGCACCAATACCGTTTGCCAATCAGCTCATCAATGCCATGATCCAACCAAGTCATTTTAAGCCCGCCCTTGACAAATCAGTCCACAAATATGTTGCTTTCAATCCGGATTCAGCTACAACTAGGAGCAACACCCCAAATCCCGTCATAGCCATGCCGTGCCACAATTTACCGAGTCTTAGGGTCTAACAGCTAGCTAATATATGCAATAACAATCCAACTACAGCAATTAGTTTCTCATCTATAACATGCTTTGCTAGCTTTCTTTCATTCCCTTTATCTCCTTCCGTATATTCTATCATTTTGCTTGATACACTCTTTAATTTCATATTCATATAAGTTTATATCTTGCCCTTTCTTAGGTCCTTGATTTCGTCTTGAACTTGCCATGCATGGTTCCGTAGAGAGCCTGTCTGCAATGTAAGAAAAAGTTCAGTAAAAGAGCATAACAGAATTATACAAAAGAGTACATTTTTAGAAGCAGATATAATGTATGCATTAGTGCATCTATGTATATAGTCACTGGATAAATTATTTTAATAACAATGGTAAATCATATTCACCATGAACGTTTGCAGTAGCGTCAATATTTTTCTAATTCTATTTTATTTTCTTGTCCACATCTTTACTCCTCTATGCCTTCTTATTCATTCATCGACTGTGAACGTTTGCGGCAGCGTCAATATAATGTTCTTCTAAGCTCCATGCTATTTTTCTCCACATTTCTACTCTGTTAGGTCTTCTTTTTCATTCACTTTGTTGTTTGCACAGTTATTCATTCTATTTCTTTGTTCAAGTGTTGTCAACATATCTTTGTTGATGTATCAAATCAGATACATAGATGCTGCTCAAGATTGTTCATTCTCTATATATTTGACTTACGCTTTTGAGATGTTAAATTTTTGATAAAGTTTGGGCTATTAGTAAAGGAAAAAAGAAGAATGTAATTAGTTGAAAATAATAAAAACACAACTTCCCAATTTCCTAATACTCTGTAGTAAGTATGAAGCAAAATCGACGGAAACCATACCTGCCAAAGCAATATTAGAGCCTGTTTGGTCAAGCTTCTAGGGAGCCAAAAGTGCTTATTTTTCTCCAAAAGTACTTATTTGGAAAAATCGAGGTGTTTGGCCAAGCTTCTAGGAAAAAATAAGTGCTTTTGAGTGGCAGCATAAGCTGTTTTTCTGCTGTTGGGAAGAAGCTGAAAAAAGTAGCTTTTCCCTAAAAGTGCTTTTGAGTAGAAGCAGAAGTTGTTTTTAATTTTTATGATTCCAAAAATATCCTTACCAAAAATACTTATATACTTAATTACCCCTATATATTTTAACCTAATGATTATAATATATAAATAGTACATTACTTTTTTAATCACTATTTTTTATATGTAAACCTACATCACTATTGTTACAAACTTTTAATATAATATCTTTTTTTAAGATATAGATCAAGAATATAAAATTATGAATGCTGTATTTTGGAAAAAATTTACTAAATAAAAAAAATTAAATATAGTGTTTGAGAATAAATGTTTAAAATCATTCATCTAGTTAAATAACTGTAAAGTGAGTATTTAAATGTCCTTACTCGTAATTTAACACTCAAAAGTACTTTTTCAAAAGTTTGGCCAAACACAAATTACTACTCAGCTGTTGACAGAACTGATTCTCAGATGAGTTGGCCAAACACAAACTGCTTTTCTCCAAAAGTACTTTTACGAAAAGCACTTTTGAAAATAAGCACTTCTCAAATAAGCAGTTTTTAGAAGCTTGGCCAAACAGACTCTTAGTAATTAGTACTCCTAAATCATAATAGCTTTTGCATGGATGTACCTTTCAACAATATCGCAGTAATATACAAATCAATGTGATCAAATAAATAGAAATAGATGCGCCGAGTTTAAAAAGGATGGAAATGTGTAGAATTTAAAGGAACTGAATAAAAGATGATGAAATGCTAATCTAAAAGAAGATAAATGTTATAATTTAAATACATTTTCTCTGCCAATGCTATAAACCTCAAACATAAAGCTGAATTTTCCCTTTCCCTTTCAAATAGTTAATACGTACAATTTATCCTCATTTCATGGATAAATTTCGCATTCATTTAAAGTATATATAAGGGCAACAAACTTTAGTGCATGATAATTCAAAACAAATTCAAGATACAAAATTAAACTTGTTATCTTTTAATTCAAAATTTCAATTTAATTTAAAATTCAAAGGTTAATCCATATATACATATAAGTTCTCAAGAAAAAAGAATATGAATTTTGGATAAAGATTGCTGCGACGAATTTTGCTTCCATTAGTTTCTAGATTATCTTACAAATAACAACAATAATATTGTTTTTATTCTACATATCTTTCAAAATACCAACCGCGCTTTCGAAATATATATACCTTCATGTTCTACTCAAAAATCATTAAGAAAGTCACCAAAATCTCTGCATTCGTAGACATTGACTTTTTCTGAAATGCATTAAATCCAGTGAGCAAACAATGAAAAATCTTCATAAACATGCATTAATAGACGCCAAGAATTCACTAAAATTTGAATGGGACTATTCGATTTCTTTCTCCTATAATTAATTTGTACATGAAAGAAATTAAGTATAGAATATAAAATATATCAGTATGTATAAAGCGAAAAAATAATTATAGCTTCTTGGTCTTGCATTCATCCCAATTTTTATGAACCAAATATGCACGAAGAACACTAACTCTAAAATAAATAAAAAACCCAAGTCATAGAAAGATGCTACTTATTATCTTTAGTTTACTTGCAACATCAAATACTAACAACATAAAAATTTATTTATTCATCAAAAATATATATGTATGCTTACCATGCTCCAAGCTTCAATCCATATCTTCAATTTATAAGCCTAATTTAGAGCATGCTCCAAGCTTCAATCCATATCTTCAATTTATAAGCCTAATTTAGAGAAAAGTAGTCACTGTAGAAAACTTTGCAGGCATTAATAATCTGGATAGTGGAATAATAAATGAAAAGAATTAGTAAAAAAGGATAAAAAGATTAAAAATTATAAGCACAACTTATCACATGAGCAAATAAACTAAACCCACACTCAAACATTTATACGTATAAGATGAAGCATATAAGAGGGTGAAAAATGCAGTTCAAATTTGATAAATCTTATCATTTTATCAATAGTTTTGAATGGTTGTTTGCAGATAAAGTTTATTCATAATTTTGAAAAGTTGTTTGCAGCTAAAGATATAGATGTATGTAAACTAAGTTTGAGCAATCTATATCTCACTAAATTCAAATACAAACTGTTAATTTTGAGTAGTTATTTTTAAATAAAGTCATAGCTAGATAACAATATGTAAACTCAAATTTAAAAGAATCTATATCAATTTAATTTAAATCCAAATACAAACACACTACTTCAAAACCATTACATTATCCTTAACAGTACCAACCCAATTAGCGAAATTCTTCAGTTGTGGTTTACTTTCTTTTTATGATGGATTTTTTTTTTCAATTTAAGACAAACAATTATTTTGTCCTAACTATTTCCCTAGCTACTATACTAACTAATATAACTACGACTCTCCTTTTATATATATATATATATATATATATATATATATATATATATAAAAGCATTATAAAGGTGTCGCATACCAAATTGACAATCCGGATTTCTATGTATTTTCCGCAACACCATGTCATAAAAGGAAAAATTAAAGAGTTTACTTTTGCATGCAAACAAATTTCTACACTATGCGTCTTACTCAAAGATAATTACATATAATCACCATAATACGTAAAATTGACACCTTAAAAATTAAAGAATCTGATATGCTATATGCTACAATAAGTTAAATCGCTTATATATAGCATATATAATAAATAAATATTAAGTAGTTATCCGTGCTTAACAAGAGGTTCTAGATACGAGCATTTGGTTGGAAGAGCTTTATACCTAAAAGTGGGATGTCAATGCATAATTTTGGATTAATTGGGTCCCTAAGCAGGAAATTTTTTTTTGTAAAAAAATATAAGAAAGAAAAATAAGGTACTTCCGCTTTTCACTTTATGTATAGTATCCCTAGTGACATGTTTTTATAGTAAAAAAATATCATGACATATTTAAAATTATTTCTCAATTAAATATCGCCACAAAAAAAATCAAATGGAGGTCATGGAGCAGTTAAAAGGTAAAGAAGGGCATGCGTAAATATTAAAATAGCAATGATGATTGATAAACATGTAGCAACAAAAGCGTTAGTAGATTATTTTTTTCAAAAGAACTCTTCAAAAGACAAACCAAATTATAAAAGCTACCTTTGTCACCCACTATCTTACTATAATTCCTGTGGCCGTTCCTACTTTCAATCTCTCTCTCTCTCTCTCTCTCTCTACATCCAAATCATGGCAGCTACCACCACCAGCTCCGCCACAAGCTGCACCGGATTCTTTAACTGCCGATCAAGTTCCGTCGAGCCGAGAATCCGGTCCTCCACCAACCATGGTTGCGGAAAACTTGATGGGGTTGCCATGTGGTTCATCAATGGTGTCTCCGCCGCTTTTTTTGCGTCGTTGGAACGGTGTTCTTGCATCCGCATTGCTACACATGAAGATGAAGGTGAAGATGCAAATGACTTGCCGTTGATCTATAATGATGGGAATTATGGAATGTCCAATGGTTCATGTAGTAGAAGGCCAATTTTGGCTAAAGGAAAGAAACATAGAGCATTTTCTTGAGGGTAAAATCATGATATATATTACCATGCATTGCAAAATTGTAATGTTTGGTAATGTCTTTCCTCAAGAATGAAAGAGCAACTGGGAAAAAGTATGTTGCTTGATTTATAGTAGTACTAGATATGTTTGATATATGGAATTTCTGTTCATGTTTTTGTGAATACTTGGATTGTTTTATTCCGAATCCTTGATGATTCCTCGAAAGTTTTGAAAATTTTATTATAATTAGGGTGCGTTTGAATTATATTTTGTTCTTTGGTACTTCTAGTTTTTGAATCTATTGCATGAATGTTATAGCTTGTGATTTAGAATTCGAGTTAATTATCATATATTGTCAATACTGCACTTAGCTCATACGAGATATATTTTGCTGGAATTAATTAGATCAAGCTCCATTTGGTTACCGACTCTTTAGTGGTTGCTTAATCTTTATATCTTTCTTGTTGAATATGAAAAAAGGAAGGATTTCTCAAAAAATTAGTCTCTATATATGTTCTCTAAAAAAAAGAAACAACGCAAATACTAACAAACAGTCAGCTAACCAAGCCATCGCCCATTCAGTATGTTTTGTGAATAATCATTAATCTGTATGACATTCTGAAAAAGTCGCAATAATTAATTAGTCCCAAATATCTTCTTTTTCTTTTTTCTGTTTTAGCGTGATTAATTTGGGAGAGAAAGGTAAAAAGGATAAGGAGTAGGTGAGAGGTAAAAATCGGTACCAAATGATATTAGACGGAGACAATCAATGACAGTGAAAGTATTTTGCTTTTTTTTAGTGTATAGATGTACCAACTGAGAAATTAACAAACTACTAACAACCAAGTAATTTACACAATTTCAGGAGCTGAGTGAATTCAAGTAGTACTCACTACTATGCTTTTTCTATTGAAACTACAAGTCTACAAGCAATTAGCATTATTCTTGTTTTTCCGACTTTTTAATAACAAATGTCAAATTCATCTAATTGCAGTTTATTCATTTGAGACAATATAATGAAGGAACATTGTGGAGGATCTTCGACTAAAAGAAATACGTATAATATGTTTACTCAAATTTCCACTCACGAGTTCAATGAGTCCAAGATTAGGAATCGTTTGACTGTTGTTCACATAATAAGATAGACCTCTTTGACCACAAACAACTATCCTTGTTCTTTGAATTTGGTTTGGTCATTTCATTTTTTTATTTTTATTATAAAAGCTAATTTGGTTTAATTTGGATATGAGTTGACTGGGCATACATAACTTTTTTTTTAATAAAAAAATTGATTGCGAGTATTCAGTAATATTTTAGTTGTCAATTTAATTCGCCTATTAAAAATAAATAAATACAAGGTAAGTATATCTTTGGGTAACTTTTACAAATGGTCACACAATTATGAGCTTTTTGCATTAAAATCACACAACTTTGTTTTCTTACCTAAAAATCACACTGCTATTACTTTCATAATCAAATGGTCACAATGGCCCGAAAAATGTTAGTTCCGGTAGGATTTTTTTTTTTCACCTTTTTTAAAGAAATAACTATTGAAAAAATGAACACAAATGGAGATTTATCAATATACTCTTGTCTAGATTACATTTTTTCTTCTTCTTCTTTCACTTCTTTATATACTTTACGAGGATAAATTTTAATATCCAAAAATAATGTGTTTTCAAGAGGAAGTAAATTTGAATTCTGCGATCACTCTACGTAATTTATTAAACCAGTTTGTGCCTGTAGCTACCCCGGATTTTCAAATGAATCAAACTAAATGTTATAACCATATCTTTTTAAGGTTGTTATTTTAGGGGTTGATTTCCTTAAAGATATATCTTTTCTTAAGCATGACGTAATATACATGATCCTTCTGAAATTTTAAAAGAAAAAAAAAATAGTGTACAAGCACTACAAAATTATTTTGAAGTCAATTGTTATGCTTACTTATATAAAGTGACCTAAAAGTAGACTGTGTATGTGACTTCTGAAAATGAATTACATTGAATAAAAAAATTACGCTAACATTTTATTTCATTAATTTTAAGATATAAATTTACCACTTCTCTTGGAAATAGAAAAATTTAGAGGATGTTACCATTATATTGCTTTGCTTTGTATTTAAATTATATATATAGAGAGAGAGAGAGATATTATGGTTAACTTTTTTTCCTAAAAGCTATCATGATAAAGTAAAAGAATTAACTAAGAGCCTATTGGAAAATATTCATATGTTTGTTTTTGCTAATGGTTATTTGTGCAAAAAAAAAAAAAAAAAAAAAAGGTAAAAATTAAAAAAAAATCCAAAAGTCCACCGGAACTAACATTTTCAGGCTATTGTGACCATTTGGTTATAAAGATAATAGTATTGTGACTTTTAGGTAAGAAATCAAAATTATGTGACTTTAATGCCAAAAACTAATAGTTGTATGACCATTTGTGAAAATTACCTGCAGCTAAGTTATTCCTGCTAAATTTTTTAAAAAAATTGAGCAGTATTAAAAAGAGTTATTCATATTTTAAATAAAGAGGATATAGTTGAAAACAACTAAAGAAAAACTTAATCTTAAATTTCTTAATGAAACAAATATTTTGAGAAAATTTATTTTAAGCTAAACATGATTAAAATGGGATGAAAAATGTAGTCTTATTTTGATCTCATCATCGAGGCAGTGTGTTTCTATTCCTTTAGCTATAATTTCCTTTTCGTAATAAAATTTCATATTTTTCTTTTGCCGATTCACTGAAACCTGGCTTCTATGTATGTGAGATTCTTTCAATTTTCAAACGTTTAAAGTAATTTTACACAATTTTATTTTTACACAAGATTTTACAGCTTTCAAGCATTTAATTTATTTAACGACTTAATTTTATGCAATATTTTATCTTTACTTTAATTATTAGTTACTGCTGAGTATTTAAGATGACGAAGAGGATCAACAAACCCGACGATTCACGCATCAAAACGACAGCAATAACAGATCGTGTTTGTCGATATTTTTATAAGCAAATTGTAACGAAAGTAAACACTTGTACAATAAAAAGCAAACTAAAGCCACTTTAATCATTCACTAAATTTACTTTTCCAATCATCACGTATGAGGTTGTCTTTTAGACCATTACATTTTTGATACACCTTACATTTTATCCTTTAAATATCTACACACGGTCCACCTCTCCCTTTTATAGCAGGGGCCCGGGGGGTGGAGGGGACCTGTATGAGTTTGGTTGTCCTACTACTATTTTTTATTAATTACTTCCTGGCTCACAAATTGTAAAATATTTCTTGTGTCAATTATCCAAAGCTTCAAGACTACAAATTGGATATAAGGAAAACGGACTAATTATAGAAATATCTCTCTATCTCTAAAGTTCACTAATTATTTGACTGTTGGCGGGTCTCTTTGTATGGGTCATAATTATTATGGAGAGCCCGCATGGCCCAATGATCTTTTATATATTTTTCCAGTAGTAATTCTAGGTACTATTGCATGTAATGTAGGCTTAGCCGTTTTAGAACCATCAATGATTGGTGAACCGGACGATCTTATATACTTATATAATCTTATATACTTATATATAAGAAGAACAAAAGATCTTTTTTTATCAATCCCGTTGCATTGCGGGAAGGGAACCATAGCAGCTGATAAAGGCTGCTGGTGGAGCCGGAGAAGAACCGGCAAATTGCCCGAGGCCTATGCTTTTTTGAATCCAATCGTAGATATTATGCCAGTCATACCTCTGTTCTTTTTTCTCTTAGCCTTTGTTTGGCAAGCTGCTGTAAGTTTATTTTCGGAAAACAGGATTTGGCTCAGGATTGCCCATTTTTGTTAATTCCAGGGTTTCTCTGAATTTGAAAGTGATCACTTAGTAAGTTTCCATACCAAGGCTCAATCCAATTAATCAAAATGTCTCACATTGACCCATGATGTTTGATCGCCCTTGTTGGGTGGGGCCGCCCCTAATTAATCGGGTGCCGATACGGAGGGCCGATTGTTGTAAGTCCTTTCTCTCATCAAAAGACGGGGCTCTTAATTTCTTGGCGTGGGTATTGGCAGGAATTGATTGAAACTTTAGCATGGGCTAACAAACGCACACCTTCGGCCAATTTGTCTTTCGATTAAAAGGGTCCTTTCAAGACTTTTTCAAGAAAATAACCCTCAAGTCTTAATTTTTAGCTAGATAACCTTTTTTTTTTTTTTTTGTTTAACAGAATAAGGATTAATTCTTAGTCTAATCAAGACCCCCCAAACTTTCTTATTTACACAAGCCTCCCACTAATCCCCCCCCCCCCCTCTTTCTCCCTCATTACTCTTCCATCCCCCTCTATCTTTCCTATCCTCCTCCACTGTGCTTCTCCTTTTCCGCCGCTGCAATGCCTTCTCCTCTTCTTCATCCCCTTCTCGCCGCCTCTTCCAAACAACCTGATGATGTTGAAAATAGCCGAGAGTTGATGAATCGACTCTTGGTAAACTCATAGTTATTTAAACAACCAAGAGTTAGTTGTTTAAACAACCAGGAGTCGATTCATAAACTCTCAGTTGTTTGAATCGACAGAGAGTTGATTGAATAAACCGAGAGTTGATTAATCAACTTTTGGTTGCTTAGTTCAAAACAACCATAAGTTGATTAACCAACTCTCTGTTGATTCAAACAACTTGCGGTTGATTCTAGCAACTGAGAGTTGATGAATCGACTCTTGGTTGATTCAATCAACTCCTAAATTTGTTTGACGGACTACAGTAGCATCTCCAATATATAATAAAAAAATTGAAATATTCTACCACTAAATCTTCACAACAAATACAAAACATAATGGAAAGAAGTAATAAATGAAGAAGAAGAAGAAGAAGAAGAAGAAGAAGAAGAAGAAGAAGAAGAAGAAGAAGAAGAAGAATAATGAAGAAAACACACAAAGATATGAACGGACAAGGTGAAAATGTTTTTTTAAAATAATGAAGAGAGGAGATGAAGAAGAAATGAGGGAGAAGATGAAGAAGAATGAAGGAGAAGATGAAGAAAGAGCAGATTGTGAAGAAGATGAACAAGGAAAGAAAGAAGTAGTAGAAGAGATAGAAGAATGAGGGAAAATAAAAATTTTAAAATTTGAAATTTGAAATTTAGATGTGGGTTTAAGTGATAGAATTTCAGATTTTTTACATACCCCACAAGTTTTTAAAATTATAATCTAGCCTCCATTCCACTTAAACACATACTTATCATTTTTCTAGTTTAAAGAAAAGGAAAAGGAAAACAAAGGGTTACATTTTTAATTGAGGACTTGGAGAGTCCTTTTGCTTAAATCTTCGATGGTTCTAGTTATAGTCAAATCTTGTATAACAATCCATCATTATATGAATATTTCAGTATGATGATCTAGTTTTCTTCATAATCGATTTTTCGTGTGATAACAGCAATGTAACAGTCATAGCAGTACACTTTTTCTAAAATTACCTATCTATAACAGTCATATTCTAATGATAGTAATCCTGAAATTTTCATAAGCTTTTGAGCATTTTAATAATAATTTCAATCTGTATGACCTTGTTTTTCGTGCCAAATGATTTCATTTATAGTGACTAATCAAGTGGGGGAACATAAATAAATTTTACTCTATGGTATGAAAATATATTAGAGTGCCTAAGGGAGGATGCAAGGTCAAAAAGGTTGGATTTAATATTTCACTCCTAGGTAGGCGTGCTAAATCACCAAAAGGCACATATGGGTATTTCATGGGGCAGTGAGTCTAGTGCTAAATCATGAAAAAGTACGTAGGGAAAATTTACCTGAACAGAGAGTCTCGTGCTGAAGTACAAAAAGGCACGAAAACATAATTAGGCTGGGTATATAAATACCCCATCTAACCCGATTTTGGCCACTTTTCTCCCCTTTTTCTACTTCTTTAAGGAGCTTTTAAGCCAAAGTCAATCAAGGGTTCAACTATACATCCTAAGGTAAGATCATGTCATGGTTTCGTATTAATCTAAGTTAATTAACACACTCTTAACAAGATTCAACCGTGCATGTTTAGATTCATCAAAATCTTAAAGAATCACCAAGATGGATTTTTAGGGCTTTTTTCTTGAGGTAATTTTTTCCACCTAAACTCATTATTCATGAGTAGAATCAGAAGATCTGAATGATTAATAGTATTTGTGGTGGTTGGTGGAGAGTATTTATGAAACCTTAGGTTTCACCATTAATGGTGGTTGGTGGTTGGTGGAGAAGATGAAGTATGATTAGGGTAGACTTTTAAATGTCATTTGAGGAGTATCAAGTGACATTTATCAAGCCCTTTAAAATTCATAAAAATGGTTGATGGCCGGAAGAGTATTTTTGGGATGACATTATCTTGAATCCAAAATACTTATACATTAGAAATTTTGAGATAATGACTTGGTAGTGATGAAATTATATTCTTGAATATAGATTGAGCTTGTTCGACTTCGTGGAGCTAATGTTTGGAAATATATTGAGCTAGATTAAGGTATGTTGAGCCTAACTCTCTTTTGGCTTTTCATACCAAAGTCATGTTTAAAAAGTAAAATTTTAAATGAGGTCTTGCGTTTGTCGAGACAAGCGAGCGTAATTCGCTCATTGTTTTATGAAAGAAAAATGAAATTGGTAATGATTATGAATTTCTTGCATGTTATTTATGTTTTATGAAATCAATTGAATATTAAATGCTATTTGTTGCTATATAAAAAGCCATGGCATGCATTAAAATGATTTATTTGAAATGTATACTTCATAAAGTAGTGAACTTAGCATAAAGTATCTAAACTGTGGAATTGAGTCCTTGTGTGGCACATTGAAAGGGTATGAAATGATATGTTATTAAAACTATTTTGGGATAAACTATAAATATCGGGAAGATATTCGGTTGTTCAAAAGAACAATGGATATCTGGAAAATACATGTGCCGGTGTAGGGATGCTCACTTTTATGGAAGTGAAGCTTAGTAAATATTGGTCTTGCTAGCACATGCTTCCATCGCACAACATTGCGTGGAAGCTCCACCCCGATAAGTATTGGCCATTGGGCTTCATATTGATCACAGACATATTAATGATGTCGGTTAAAATGATTCTCCCGGTAAAAGTTACAATTGTTTTGGTAAATACAATTATGGCCTAAGGAGCCCAAATAAGTTTTACAAAAATGATGTTGTGAAAATTATGATTTTGGAAGTAAACTATTTACTTACTATATTGCATTTTTTTATAACTCTTGCCCCATCATTTAGTTTCGCTATGACGCATACTGAGTACCTATCATGTACTCAGGCTATCTTTGTCATTATACAATTTGTTTTGAGTGCAGATTTTGTGCAGGACGACCACACGTGCTAAGGGTTTCCTGTTTTCTTGCTATTTGATGAGTTTCACATTCTCGATGTATTTTAATAGAAACCTATTTTTTGTATAGCAGGGTATATATGTGCCTCGTTTCATTCATTATGTCATAGAGGCTCCCTGATCTTTTGGATTTGAGATCTTATTTTGTCAAGCTGGCATGTATGGATGACTAAATTTACATTACTTCATCTATTATTATTATTGTTAATTACCTGTAAAGGGGGTCAGATACTACATATTGCCAAACTTTATTGGAAAATAAATATCTTTTAATTGCTGTCATGGTATGAAGTAGCCCAAATATATAATTAAAGAACGGAAAAGACACACTAACAGATTAAGAAATAGATAAATACACAACAAAACTAAAAGAGAAAAAATACGAAACAAATTGGCACAAAATGAAAAGCAGACACAAAATAATTAGACAACACTACTATAGACTAATACTAATATTAATACAGCTAGGAATAAACATGAAAATACTAAGACAAAAATCTTAAATGGCTATATTTAAAATGGAGCAGCGACAAATTCATTGCTCAAAAAGCGGCTATCGGATAAAATTTCTCGTCTAGTCAAAGTGAAAGTGTAATCACATATTCTAAATTTCTAACCAGTTCAAGAAGCTTGTTTAAAACATCCAACAATTAGCTCCAAAAGTGAAGCCATAAATAGATTCTTCAATAAATTCACACTCTAAGTTCAGTAACTATTAAGTGACAAGAAATCAAAAGAACCAGATTAGTGTGTTGCAGAAGTTTGGCACTGTTCGTTTATTTTGAACGCAACATCTTAGTAGCTTTAGCAAAACTCTTAATTCAAGTCGATTTGCTTTCGTGTTTAAAAAGTCCGCGAGCGCATAGAGCACAGGGACTCCTTACTTAAGTTTGCATGCAGATCGTCGCGATAGTTCAACAGTCAGTCCAGAACTCAAAAAGTGTTCTTCAGCTCCTTCAAAGTGTTCTTAAAGAATCATGTTAGTAGATCTAAAACCCCAACAAAAACCCTTATTAAAATTTTTATAAATTCACCTACAGGATTTTTACAACCTCGCGGATCAACCCCTAACAAGAATTTCAATAAACAATCAAACATACCCATTTTCAAAACTCAAGCTTTTCAAGGTCTTTATAGAGGTTTTGAGTTTTTCTTTCAACAATGAGCCCTAAATTACACTGATAGTAACAACAGTAAAACTAGCTGAAATTATAACAGTAATACTAGAAGCAGAGGCAGGAGAAGCTGAGGTAGTTATGTAACATTGACATTTTTGTGTATGTTGAAACTTATCTTTGTATAGTTATGTAAGTTTCTCATATTTAATAGGGCTAGACTAAGATTTTTTGAGCTCATTCAAGATCAAGGTTTTTTAGCTCGACTCAAATAGGCCCAGTCTGTGAGGTTTTAACTGAGGTTGAGCTAGGCTAGCCCGTTGGCTAAAAAAGTAACTCAAAATTTTAAAAAATTAAAAGCAAAAACTAAAAACCAAGAGAAAGAGGGCCAAGTGCACCAAAGGCCACTTTTGGCGGTGGTCTTTGGTTTGAGGCTACTTTTTTTTATTGATTTTACATGAGATGCCACTTTTTGGAATTTCAATTCTTTTGGGTTGAACTTCACACAAGTTCAACCCACAAGGATTGAAGTTCAACTTCAGCCCACAAGGGTTGAAGTTTACGCATATATACCTAAAATTTCAGCCCTTACAGATTGAAGTTGAAACTTCATAATTTAGGTTTGAACTTCATCCCATAAATATTGAAGTTCCAAAAGTGGCCTCTGATATAAGACCAATAAAAAAGTGGATTCAAACTAAATACCAGTGACAAAAGTGGCATGTGGGTGAAAATTTTACAGAGAAAGAGGTCAGTTCTTAGAAATGCAATATAGCCCAATAGTCATGCCCATCAAAAGCGCAAAAAGCGCCCAAACCCAATCAGTAACTCATCCTCCTTTGATTTTTGCCAACTTAACCAAAACCAAATTATATTCTAATATAAAATTTCACCCAGTGCCCTCAATAAGACATGGTCTTACCTAATTGTCCCCAATTATAAATATTTTAAGTAAATGCCCTCCACATCATACCCCCCTCCTTATGAAAGGACTATTTTGCCCCCAACTTGTTTAATTCGCGCTGAACAGGTTTTTTTCTCTCTTTTCCCATTCCTGACCTCCTTCTTTCTTCTTTATGTGCTGGAAATTTGAGATTTTTTATTCTTTTTTTCCGTATATTTGTTTCTTTTACCTTTTCCATTACTTCATCTATTATTATTATTGTTAATTACCTGTAAAGGGGGTCAGATACTACATATTGCCAAACTTTATTGGAAAATAAATATCTTTTAATTGCTATCATGGTATGAAGTAGCCCAAATATATAATTAAAGAAAGGAAAAGACACACTAACAGATTAAGAAACAGATAAATACACAACAAAACTAAAAGAGGAAAAATACGAAACAAATTGGCACAAAAATGAAAAGCAGACACAAAATAATTAGACAACACGACTATAGACTAATACTAATATTAATACAGCTAGGAATAAACATGAAAATACTAAGACAACAATCTTAAATGGCTATATTTAAAATGGAGCAGCGACAAATTCATTGCTCAAAAAGCGGCTATCGGATAAAATTTCTCGTATAGTCAAAGTGAAAGTGTAATCACATATTCTAAATTTCTAACCAGTTCAAGAAGCTTTTTTAAAACATCCTACAATTAGCTCCAAAAGTGAAGCCATAAATAGATTCTTCAATAAATTCACACTCTAAGTTCAGTAACTATTAAGTGACAAGAAATCAAAAGAACCAGATTAGTGTGTTGCAGAAGTTTGGCACTGTTCGTTTATTTTGAACGCAACATCTTAGTAGCTTTAGCAAAACTCTTAATTCAAGTCGATTTTCTTTCGTGTTTAAACAGTCCGCGAGCGCATAGAGCACAGGGACTCCTTACTTAAGTTTGCATGCAGATCGTCGCGATAGTTCAACAGTCAGTCCAAAAAATCAAAAAGTGTTCTTCAGCTCCTTCAAAGTGTTCTTAAAGAATCATGTTAGTAGATCTAAAACCCCAACAAAAACCCTTATTAAAATTTTTATAAATTCACCTACAGGATTTTTACAACCTCGCGAATCAACCCCTAACAAGAATTTCAATAAACAATCAAACATACCCATTTTCAAAACTCAAGCTTTTTAAGGTCTTTATAGAGGTTTTGAGTTTTTCTTTCAACAATGAGCCCTAAATTACACTGATAGTAACAACAGTAAAACTAGCTGAAATTATAACAGTAATACTAGAAGCAGAGGCAGGAGAAGCTGAGGTAGTTATGTAACATTGACATTTTTGTGTATGTTGAAACTTATCTTTGTATAGTTATGTAAGTTTCTCATATTTAATAGGGCTAGACTAAGATTTTTGAGCTCATTCAAGATCAAGGTTTTTTAGCTCGACTCAAATAGGCCCAGTCTGTGAGGTTTTAACTGAGGTTGAGCTAGGCTAGCCCGTTGGCTAAAAAAGTAACTCAAAATTTTAAAAAGATTAAAAGCAAAAACTAAAAACCAAGAGAAAGAGGGCGAAGTGCACCAAAGGCCACTTTTGGCGGTGGTCTTTGGTTTGAGGCTACTTTTTTTTATTGATTTTACATGAGATGCCACTTTTTGGAACTTCAATTCTTTTGGGTTGAACTTCACACAAGTTCAACCCACAAGGATTGAAGTTCAACTTCAGCCCACAAGGGTTGAAGTTTACGCATATATACCTAAAATTTCAGCCCTTACAGATTGAAGTTGAAACTTCATAATTTAGGTTTGAACTTCATCCCATAAATATTGAAGTTCCAAAAGTGGCCTCTGATATAAGACCAATAAAAAAGTGGATTCAAACTAAATACCAGTGACAAAAGTGGCATGTGGGTGAAAATTTTACAGAGAAAGAGGTCAGTTCTTAGAAATGCAATATAGCCCAATAGTCATGCCCATCAAAAGCGCAAAAAGCGCCCAAACCCAATCAGTAACTCATCCTCCTTTGATTTTTGCCAACTTAACCAAAACCAAATTATATTCTAATATAAAATTTCACCCAGTGCCCTCAATAAGACATGGTCTTACCTAATTGTCCCCAATTATAAATGTTTTAAGTAAATGCCCTCCACATCATACCCCCCTCCTTATGAAAGGACTATTTTGCCCCCAACTTGTTTAATTCGCGCTGAACAGGTTTTCTTCTCTCTTTTCCCATTCCTGACCTCCTTCTTTCTTCTTTATGTGCTGGAAATTTGAGATTTTTTATTCTTTTTTTCCGTATATTTGTTCCTTTTACCTTTTTATACTTATTGTTTATGTATTTATCTGTAGTTTTTTCCATTTTGATCTATGATTGTTGAATTAAGTTTGAGGTTCCTGTGGATTTTTTTTCGGGAGACCAAACAAATGTTTCACGCAATGGGATCCTTTTCTATCAGATAGGAAGGGCTGTAGCATAAAATGTACTTCTTGTGTTTGCTTGATTCCAGTGATTTGAAGGTTATTATTGCCTATGGCTATTAGATATTCATGTTTTGCATAGAGCTTAAAATCTTGACCATGGCCAAGAGTTGCATAGACTTTCTCTGCAAGTTGCTTATTGCAGTAGAGTTTAAAGTCTTGGCTATTGCCAATACTTGCAGAGATGTTCCGTGTAAGTTGTTGCTTCCACCAGAACTTAGAGTCTTGGCTATTGCCAAGAGTTGCAGAGACTTTGTCTCCATCTTGTTCACTGCAGTAGAGGTAGAAGTCTTGGAAATTGCCAATACTCTTAGAGATTTTTAGTGTAAGGTCCCCCTTGCAGCAGAACTTAAAGTCTTGGTTATTGCTAAGAGTTGCAGAGACTTTCTCTGCAAGTTTTGCACTGCAATATAGGTAAAAGTCTTGGCAATTGTCAATACTTGCAGAGACTATTTGTACAAGTTGCTCCTTCCACTAGAGTTTAAAGTCTTGGCAATAGGCAAGAAGTCTCTACAAGACTCCCATTGCAGTAGAGTTTAAGGTCTTGGCTATTGCCACTACTTTAGAGATTTTCAGTGTAAGTTTTCCTTTGCAGCAGAACTTAAAGTCTTGGCTATTGCCAAGACTTGCATAGATTTTCTCCTGAGTTGGCCAGTACAAGAGGGCTTAAAGTCTTGGCAATAGCCTAGAAGACTCTCCCAGGTGCCCATTGCACCTGTAATCACCTAATTTTGGCACCAAAATTCATAAATAAATTGCTCAAAAGAGCCGTGTTAGATTCTTAAGATTTTGCCGAATTTTCTTAGGATTTTAGTCTTTTATTTTAACTAAAATTGTCTTTAATTAGGATGATAAATATGAAAATTACTAAAAAATTACTTCTTATGTGTTTAATTGTGATTCTATGTTTTAATTGTGATGTTATTGTAAATTATGTGATTTTAAGTTTAATTAATTGAGTATGTTTTAAATAGTGTAGTACCTTTTAATGGCTATTTGTGAAAAATAGTAGCTCAATGCTTCCGCACACAGCCCAGTTCTAACGCCTGGCCCGTTAGTGTCTTGATCAATCCTAGCCATTAGATCAATTTTGATCTAATGGCCCTTATCCCTTCACTACATCACTTATATAATGCCTAAAACCTCATTTTTTTTCCATTTCACACCCCTTTAGTCAAGAGACTAAGGAAACTCTGGCGAAATCTCCCCAGCCCGCCGGAGTCGCCTAGGCTGCCGCACCACCACCACTGTCCCACCGCCAGACCACCACCTATGGTGGCTGGAAAATACAAAAAAATATATCGCCGAACTCCTCTCGACCTCGTCTTTCTATTTCCATGGTTATTTCTTGCAAATTCCAAGCCGTTTTGAGAAGATCTGCAGTCAAGTTTCGGTTAAAAATTGAAATCTGGCCACCTCCACTTTCGACGGTAAAGTTTCGGCTCTCTTTCTTCCCCTCGCCCTTCCCATCATCTTTTCTACCCCATTTCCCAGAACCCTCTATTATCTTGCCCGTTTCTCTGTTCCTTTTTCTGATTTTTCTTTTTCTTTTTATCCTTTTCTTTTTCTCATTCTGTTATGCTTTGTTTTGCGTTTGAAAATGATGGTGGTTGTTGGTGTGACGATATGAGGTTGTGATGATTGTGTTTTGGGGATGATCATGCTGAAATCGTGGTGGAGACACGGCTGTGATGATAATATCACGTTGATGCCGAGATAGTGAAGATGATGGTGATAGCGTAACATGGACAGTCGTAACGGCGGTGTCGCAGCAGTGGCATAATCGTTTGGATGTAGCAGCTTTGGTCACAGGTTAGAGGAAATTTCTTTCTTTTTTCCATGTTTTCTTTTAGTAATCTGTTTTCCTTTTTTAGTTTAGTAATAGGTTGGAAAAACAACTTGTACAATTGACATTGTAGTGGCTAAGTTAATGGAATATCAATTCACATGATTGGTATAAAGCCTCGCCTTATTAAATAGTGTATAGAGCTGTGTGTGTAATCACCTAATTTTGGCACCAAAATTCAAAATTGCTCAGAATAGTCGCATTAGATTCTTAGGACGTGTCGTCAAATTTTTCTGGACTTCTAGTATTTATTCTTAACTAAAATTATCATTAATTAGGATGTAAAATATGAAAATTACCAAAATTACTTGTTATGTGTTTAATTTTTGATTCTATAGTTTAATTGTGATAGTATTGTAAAGTATATAGTTAATTTTTAGTTGGTTGTGTGTGTATCAACCATTTTAAATGGCCATTTATCAAAAAATAATAGCCCAAACATTGGCCCATCAGCCCACTCTCTTACCCGGTCCATCCCCGTTATATATAAACATTTTTCTTTGCCATTTTTGGCATTTGACATAAAACATTCAGAAAAAGAGGAAAGTCTTGCCAATTTTCCCACCCCACGCCGGAAATCACCTTCCACGGCGGAGCCACCACTGCTCCGCCGCCGGCCACCACCTCCGATGGCCGGAAAAATACAAAAAATACACCAATCGAAAGATCTCGGCCCCCTCTTTCCATTTCCGCTATTGTTTTCTTCAAAGAGTGGACCGTTTGGCGTAGATCGAGAGTCAAAGTTTGGTCAAAAGTTTGAAATCCGGCCACACTTTGATTTTTCCGGTAAGTTTTTAGTCTTTTCTTTTCCCTTTACTCCCCTCTTCCACCCTCATACCCCATTTTTCCCAAACCTCGTCCCCTTGCACCCGTTTCTGTTTTCTTTTTCTCCTTTCGTCTTATTTCTTTTCTTTCTTTTTCTGCTATGGTTGACGCTGCCCTGTTGATGCGTGGTAATGATGGTGGCTGCCTGTATAATGGGGAGATGATGACAGGTGGTTTATGTTAAGGTAGAGGAGTTGTTTCAGCGTTTTGTTTGAAGTCGTTAGTGGTGTGAGGTTGATTTTGTTTTTGGGGCTGTGATGATGATATTTTGGTTGGGGTTATGATTGGTGGCTTATTTTGTTGACGATGGCGACATTGTTGGGACTTGGCAGTTTAGTGATGTATGTTTGAGATGGGCGCTGAAAGTTTAGGCAACTAGTGGTGGTTCTGCTGCGGTATGGCAATGGGAATGATGTACTATCGACAGTGATGCTAAAGGCGATACAGAGGCAGCATAGGCAGCGGCTTGTGGCTGTGAAGCAGAGGCAGTGTCCGCGTGGAAGTGAGGCAGCGATGACGCTGTTACAGTGGTGTCTTTGGTGATGCTAAACAGATACGCAGCTGGTCCGATGCAAACTTGGCGAGGCAGTGATGGTATAGTGCTTCAGTCGACTAAGTCCCTTTCTTTTGTTAACGGTTAGTTTGTTAGTCATAGGTTAGTTCAATTATTTTGTCGTTTCCCTGACTCAGAAAGATCATTGAATCAGTGTGTTTAGTAATGTTAGAATAGGTAGTCTCGACTTGTAGAAATCATGTTACTGATTCGCATATAGGTAACCATTTGAGAATCGTTTCCTTTTGATGTTCCAAACTGTCTTGTTTGATCACTCTTATGAGAATAAAGGTCATATGTGACGAATGTCTTGCTTGTTGTGCCTCATACAACTTTGAAGTTCATGTGAATTTGTTTCCTAGTTAAGCTTAATTTGGTTAAATCCTGTTTTAGGTGTGTAGCTTGGTATTATTATGAGAAAACAAAATCAACTGATATATTGTTCCCTGTTACAATTTAAATGCATATGTATGCCATGAATTCATGTTTGTCTTTGTTCAATTTAGTGCCAGTCCCTAAATGTCTTGTTTTACCTTGTGTTTTCAGCATGTAGGTTGCTATGCTCATGTCTGCTTTTGTATATAAGCATGTGTGTTGTCCTTGTCTTCTCATTGTTCAAGTTTAATGGTAATTTTGTTTGAGTTTTGTTACTCTTTTAATAAGTGCAGTGAGTCAAGAGTCTTTTAGGAGGCTTAAGTTCATAATTTCAGATTTCATTCGGTCTTTAAGTTGGGATTTGAAAGAGTCAAAGAGTAGGACAAAGCTTAGCCTGAAATAGCATGATTCAGCTCTTCTCTTTTTGGTTGGTGAGAAGCTTAGCACAAAAAGAGTTAAAAGAGTCAAAGGTCAATAGGAGTACAATGTCAGCTGTAAAGTTGTAATATTCACATAGGATCCTTTTGTTTTGCTGAAAAGTAAGTATGCACATGTGACTTTTGTCCATTTCACTTTATATTAATTGTATGGCATGCTTTGTTTGTCTTTTGTAGAAGGCATTTATTGTTTGGGGCTTTGGGAGGGAAGAGAGCTGAATTTATATCAGCTATAAAATGAGAGTCTCTCACTCATTTTCAAGGGGGAGAACCTAGCTGAAATTTAGAGAAAAGAGAGAAATACTTGAAAAAAAATAGAGTTAAAAAAAAAAAAAGTAAGTTGGAAAGAAGGATTTAGAACCAAAGGCTTGACATTAAGGGTCTTTGGGGTATAAATCTTGGAGTTTGAAAGGGGGTAAAAAGGGCTGTTGTGAGTTCACTGTTTGCTCGTCACTGGTTTGCTCGCTTGCCTTCATTGGTGTTTGCTTTGGGATTTATTCTTCATTAGGTAAACATAATTTACCTTGTATGTTTTTATTATCTTGTCTATGAAATGAAGTAAAAATCAGCATGTCTAAAGCCCTTTATTGTATGCATTTTGTTATGAGTTTATTTTAGTTAAAACTGGCTATTTGTGAAAAATGGGAAATAGGCAGTGTTTATTGATGCAATTTGATTCATGTATTATTTTTAGCTACGTATGAAAATCTGAACAGAAATGAAAAGTGATTTTGACTCGTAGGCAACTTTGCAAAATGGGGTTAGTGAAATATGCAGCAACGTTTTTTTAGCTGAAGCATAATTATTTCATTTAGTTTATTTTGATCAACAATTTATGAAACAGCTGTTATTGTTAAACAAAAAATAAAATGTGTTTAAATGTGCAAGACAGACCTTAAAACAGTCTACTCTCGCAAGCAATTTAGCCCATCTCAGATAACGTTCACTGTTCTTTTGTTTTCTTCTTATTTTTTGACAACTAGCCATGCTTTAGCAGTCATTCTTTTACACACAGCCCTTTTAATAAATAGTCTTAACATCTAGTTTCCTTTTAATGTGACAAAGTATTACAATATTTTTGTTTCTTTGAAATAGGTAATCACGCTCAAAAATTTTGCAATACCGTTAAATTGAGATTGTATAGCCGTTTAGGCAAATACATAGGAACGAATTAGTTTGTCTAACATTCGCGAATATTGAAACAAATTAAGACAAGTAATTTATTTGTTTAATAAAGTTATTTAGTAATGGGTTAAAAAGAACAAGGATAAGTATTTTATCTTGTGATATGTAATTAACAAGATAAGAGTATGACTAGGCAAATCAATAGAAAATAAAGATCCGCTCGATTAGGCAAAAATAAGTATGATTTGTGATCTACTTATTAGGCAAAGAGCAATAAAACAAGAAAGTTAAGTCGATGTAAAGATAAGTACGGCAAATAAGTATGATTTGTGATCTACTTATTAGGCACCCCAAAATAAACAGAGAGGCAATTTGTTCAAAAGTATACCTAGTGGGTTAGCTAATACAATCTTTAGTTCAAAAAATATTAAAGCGAAAATAATAAAGGCAATAAACAACAAACAAATTGAAAGAGTCGAAATGTGTCAATAAAAGCAACTATGTTTGGCACAGGACTCGAGGGTGCCTAACACCTTCCCGAGAGTCAACCGAGATCCCTACCCAGAACTCTGACGCAGACCACTTATGAGTCATAGGTGTTCCAAGGTACCTTTTGGTGACTTGGCACACCTTGGAACTATGTCAAGTGGCGAGTCCGAAATCTCTAAATAATTGGGTGCCTTTGTAACACCTCAGTCACAACCTCCTTTTTATTTATTTTTAGTAAACTTTTAGGGTGTGGCAGTGTGTTTGAAAGCATATCTAGTGTTCGTGAGTATACAAAAAATTCGTGTGAACTCCCGCTTGTAGCATTCAAGTTAGTGTGAATATACATGTATCGGTTCCATGTTTATCTATAAAAATTGCATGTTCGTGTTGTAGCTTCGTGTGTTAGTTGTATGACCAGTTTGAACCTTGTCTACTCTTGTTAAACATTAGGATTTCACTTTGTGATGTACATTAGTTTAAAGAAGCTCTTCTTTCACTATGGAGGTATATAAATTTTCTGAAATTTGTTGTGTGCAAGGCAATGCTTGAAACCTGGGAGTTTGGTTAAATTATTCCTTGTGTGAACCTGTCAAAGGTTAGTATGTATTAGTAGGCAGATTAGTAAGTATTTGAATGTGTGTTTTTCAAGTGTTAAATGGTTTTTAGCCTTAGCACTATGTATGTTATATTTGGTCAATTCATTAGTTCAAGAGGGAATGATGTCTGAATTAGTTAGACATTTAATTTTGAGAGGGAATTCTAGTTAGATTGGAGTTAGAATCTTAGGAAAATAGGGCTTGATCCTTTGACCTATATTTTTCACATTTTTGTCTAAAGAAAAAGGAAAAGAAATGAGTAAAGAAAGTGTGTTAAAAAGTCAAGACGAGCACAATGAATTGGCTGAAAAGTGGAACTTTTGCATAGGATTCTTGTACTTATTTTTAAAAGCAATGACTTTGGCACATAGGTGCTTGTACTTGTTTTGAAAAGCAATGGCTTTGGCACATGGGTGCCTATACTTGGTTCTGAAAAGTAAAGAGGGAGCACATGGGTCTTTGTCATTTTCACCCAATTTTTACCCCTCCTCCCCTTCTATTTAAGAGTTGCTTCTTCAATCTCTTAGGAACATTCACTCTCCAAAAAAAAAATAATACACAACAACTCTCTCTAGAAAAGCACATCTGAAAATAAGAGAACAAAAAAAATAGAAAAAAAATGAAAAAAAAAACAAAATTGAGCGAAAAAAGAAGTAAGAAATACTTCGAGAAAGTTAGAAAGAAATAGAATAAATAGTAAGGTCTTGATTTTAGGCTTTAGGTAGAGGTTGTTTGCTGGTTTGTTTCCAAGGTTGCTTTGGTGGTTTAGATGCTAAGCTCGTTGTTGTTGTGTCTCGTTGGTACTAGTTAATTTTGTTGTGATGCTCATAGAGCTGTTGACTCATTAGTTTGAATTCCTAGCTGGTCACTTTTGCTATGCTTTGGGATTTTGCCTACTAGGTAAATATTCTCAACTTTGTACGTCTTATTTTTTTCATATTGAACCCTCCACTGTCACTGATGTAAATTCATTAGTTTGAAAACTTGATTAAATAGAAGTGTTTTGAGCCTGATCAAGTCTAAATATTAAGTATGTTTGCATCAGGCCCAAAACCAATTTGTTTGGTTACTCTTATGTTCATGTATTGTATGTGATAATATCTGCCGTGTTAAAAAAATGACGATAATATAAGGCCAAAAAATGTGTATTTTATTCAGTAAACATGGGCCTGTTAAACGCATAGGCCATACACGTTTTTTAAAACTTTTAAAGTTAGGCAAACATAGGCAAAAATGTATTGTAAAACGGATTATTTTTATTTTTATTTTTTTAAAAAAAAGATAATAATAAAGTTGATAAGAGATAGATTTGAATGCTTCTGCCAAGTGACTTGAAGAATACAACAGAAAAAAAAAAAAAAAAGACAAATTCGTAATTCGCAATTTTGATATTTTATTCGGATAAGTAAAAACAAGTTGAGCCATTAAGTGCATGTGATGGCATGACAATTATGTATCACTTAAGGATTAATAACTCACACGATTAGGTGAATATTTTAGGCCGAATCAAGATAATTAGTTGCCCAATGTTTATATGGAACTCATTTATATTAGTAATTCAAACGAAGATTGCGTTTGGGGTTAATTATTGATAGAGTATCCATCAACGAACGGGTGATGTTAAAATGAAATAACGTAACAAATACTCAAATGTTCACATGAAACTCAAAAATTAAGTTGGAAGACTTCGTCCGAGAAAAATGCTTGCGCGATTATATCTGATTGAGTTGTCATCAATGAACGAGCGATTTTAATTCAAAAATTAAAAAGGTAACGAAGGTCCAGTGTTTACACGAAACTCATTTATATCAAGATTCGAATGGACATCGCGTCCACGGTTAATCTCAGGTAGAATTTTCGTCAATGAACGAGCGGCTTTCATCCAAATCAAAGCGTAACAAATAGTAATTTGGCAATTAAACAAACAAACAATAATTTACAAAACCGGAGAGCGTCAATAAAGGAACTGTGCTTGCACAGGACTCGAGGGTGCCTAACATCTTCCCGAGAGTCAACCGAGATCCTTATCCGGAACTCTAACGCAGACCACTGAATGAGTCATAAGTGTTCTAAGGTACCTCTTTGGTGACTTGGCACACCTTTGAACTATGTCAAGTGACGACTCCATAATCTCTTAATAATTTGTGTACCTTTAAACACCTAAGTCACTGCAGCCGTTTATTTTAGTAAATTTTAGGGCGTGACAGCTTGGCGACTCCGCTTGGGAAAATTAGAATATCAGGCTTTAATCATTGTCGCATTTGGGCTTGTGAATATTTGTTTGTTTATTTGCCATATTTTTTAATTTTACTGCTTTAATATTTATCTGAACTGTATATAAACTGTCTCCTCTCGCGCAACCCCTCTGAGTCTCTGATATATATATATATATATACACACACACCAGTATTGCTTTCAGCATCTGGGAAACCTCCTTACACAAAATTGCCCATGATTTAGGAGGATGGTGTGTCGGGGTTAGGTCGGAGACACTATTTCCGAACAACCTCGATGAGCTTACCGCCCTGTTTGTCCACCGGATTTTGAGCCAGTCTAGACACCGAGTCAATTGTGTCACCTAGAGTTAAACCTTTATGCCTGATTTATCTGCATTTCATTTGATGACTTAGTGAGGTGCGGTACACCGGTACTGCACTTGTCTAGGCTAACCTCCTTCGTGTCAAGATGGGACCCGCGTCCCAGAAAGTCGCATTTATGGCATTGTCTGTGTTGCATATATTTGGAAGGTTGTTATGCTGACCGTTATTGATTTGAGGGTTCGGGGTATATTGAAATGTATACAAAAAAAAAGGGTCATCATTTAAACCATTGTAACGAAGAAATTCTTTTTAGAGTCTTGTGTTTAGTTTTGTGTTCAGGTTTTGGCCCGAGTTTGTTTTTGAAAATAGTTTGTTGTCACTATAATGGTGAAAATTTTAGAACCCTTTCTGTTTGTCTAGGTTTATGTTCGAATTTTATCCACAGTTGTAGAAATTCTTAGTGTCATTTTCACGCTGTTATAATGGCAAAAGTTTTGGAACCCTTTATGTTTGCCTAGGTCTGTGTTCGGGTTTCATCCCGAATCTCAAAATAATTTTTGGTCATCAGTTTATGTTATAATGATAAAAATTTTGAAATGTTCCTGTGTCCGATTCCGTGTTTTGATTTTATCCTAAGTATGAGAATAATTTTTCATCTTTTTATGTCAAATGGCAAAATTTTGTTAATCGTTCATGTGTCTTGTGTCTGTCATTTTGTATCCTCAAGAAAAGTGATTAAAAGTAAAAGGATAAGAAGAAAAAAGGGGAAAGAAAAGAAAAAAAAAAGTCAAGCTTGTCTGTTATCTCGAGTTACGTGTCATCTACAATTTGCGTCCTGACTTTTCTCAACGCAACACGTAGCCAATATTTTTGGGATAGGGAGTACAAGCGGCATATGTTGCGAACCTTTTCGGGATGACGTATAACAACCATAAGCTTGTCAATGCGTGTTTTATGCTAACCCAATTTGTTTGCCATTAGTTGTTTAGACATCTGCTGTAAATTGGATAGACATTCTGGCATCATATCACCCATACACAACAACATCAATGCAACCCGTGATCATGACGTCTGAAGGTGGGAATTCTTAGTTCGGCGCTCACGAGCGTTTGATTGAGTTGAATGAAAGGTTGACCGAAGAGGTCAAAAAACTGAAAACCAGCAGAATGAGAGGCCGACTAAAGAGGTCCAAAATCTGAAACAGTTAGTGGCTGACCTGTATCTTGCCATTACTTCGGGACAGACAGCTCTTCCCATGCCAGCCAGTCTCTCAGGTCTTGCACCGGATGTCGTGCATCAGGCACATGGCCCGCCTGCAACAGTTGAGGACTCTCAGTATTCTCCCGACTCTCCTCACTACTACAATGAATCAAAAGTGTCCGAATCCTCCAAAATGTGTCCTCTAGCACCAACATCTCCACTTGCTCCACCCTCGGCCTCTGCTCCACAATTCACTATTCTAGCTAGGTCAGAAAGTCTTCGCAATGAAACAGAAAGGGAATGAGATCCCAGAAAGTGGAGCAAAGGAGAATTCAAACAACCCCACTCATACTCCCGAACTCCACAAAAGCATCATCAATACCACCACTTCCCACATGATCCAAAATACTCCACCCGCCCACTCCACAAAATGCAGCCATATGCTCCAACATCTTCCTATCCGCAATGGCGTTCACTAGCCACACAAACCACATATAATACTCCTCACAATCAGTTCCAGGCTTCGCCTAACCTTCCCTCCCAAAAAAGGAAAAATCCATGCTCCCGTCTGAGTGCATGTCATAAGAAGTTGCGACGAGATGGGGTGATTAGGTTCACACCAATCGAGGAACCTTACACCAACTTGTTTGAAAAGCTACAGCAAGTTAATATGATAAAACCTATCTCAGGAAACATGAATCCAACTGGAAAAGTGGATCGCTCGCGTCGTTGTGCTTTTCATTCTGGAGTGCCTGGACATGACATTGAGAACTGTTGGGATCTCAAAAAAGCAATCGAAGCATTGATAGACAACAATCAGATAAAGGTGGTGTGGGATGAGACACAACATGTGAACCAAATTCCTTTGCCGGTTCATAATGTTCCAAATGACACAAGTATTGTTGGGACAGTGTTCACAAAAGAAGACTTGAAAGGGAATGAGGCCAAGCAGATTGCGGCAATTGGTCCTTCCCCAGACACCAGACGCCATGAGTCATCTATTATTGTATCAGTCGATGGGCCAAATGCATCAACTATCAATGCAACAAGGCAAGATGTGGTCATTGAGCCAATTCAGTGTCCAACTCGGTCATTCATCAGTCCCAAAGAAGTGAAGTCCACCCTGATGGGACTTGGAGAAAATAAGGAAAAGAGGAAGAAATTTCCAGATTCGGGTGCATCCTTGTGAAGGGTTCAACAATGCATGAAAAGCAGGAAACTGGCCCTGACTTGCAATTGAATGAACGTGAAATGGTGTAGCTTGTTTTGCTAATCTTTCTGTGTACTTGGTTATTCAAGGATTGTAACCTAAGTGTATTATTTTGCTTGTTTTGTTTGTTCAAACCCCTATATCTTCAATTCAATGAAAGAGAGATCCATCTCATCCTAATATTCGGTCTTTTATGTTTCCTGTTCTTACCTCCTTAGTTTTCTGTTTTATGTTTTGTCAACCTTAATAACATGACATGCGTGCGGAATTTACGTCTTGATCTAAACACGCACTCTGGCTGTGGGCTATTTGAGTAGTAAAGATGGATAAAAGTGGGAGCGAAATAAGTTGGGAATTAATCAGTAGTCATCGGATGAGGGAGATCAGTGCGAAATTCAAAATCGTGGGCGGTCGCTTTGACCGAATTTGAAATACCATTTTTTAGATCAATCCAGGTCAATTGACTGAATCACTATTTGTGCGACGCTTTCTCGGTTCGAGATGACGAACGACTTTCATTTCTACTACCCAAACACATTATCACTTTGTCAGCCCTTTTTGAGCCTTGTTCTGTGTTTTCTTTGGCCTACCCTCCCTTGGAATCAATTTGATATGACTAAAGAAAAGAAAAAAGAAGAGGAAAAGAATGAAAAAAAAAACAGAATACAAAAACAAAATCTACCTCAGCGGTAGAGCTACGTCTGACCTGATTCCTCTCAAAAGGATACGTAGGCAACCATTTGGGTGCGGCCATATTAGGGAAAAGTTCATTTTTTTCCTGTTCATATTGACGCAAAACTTGCCTCCAAGTTTGCGGCCAACATCAAAAAAAATTTTTGTTCCCCATTCTATGCTAAACTGGGGCAGAAGTTTGTTTTTATTTTATAAAATAAAATAAAAACAAACTTCTATTTTATCATACCATATATTCTACTATTTCATGAGATGTTTAGAATATCAGTTTCGAAGTCGAGGGAAAAACTCAAAGCGCCCCAGTTTAGGATAAACTGTGGCAGAAGTTTATTTTAAAAAAAGAAAGAAAGAGGAGAAAGTTAACATCCCTTTTCTTTCATTGTGTTCATCTCGGGGGAAAGTCTCAATACCCCTTATGTTTTCATATTTGAAAATTCAAAAGATAATTCCTCGGTTTCACTAAACCGGGGCTGCAGTTTGTTGTTATTTTAAAAGAAATGATTCCAAGGGTTGTATCATTCACCAAGTCATTTCATGAGATGCTTTCATACCGCTTTTTAAACTGAAGAGAAAAGCTAAAAAAAAAAGAGAAATAATTCCTAATTTGCCTAAACTGGGGAAATTAGTTTGTTTTATTTTCAAAAAGCAGTGATTTCATAGTTGTTGATATTCATCTGATCGTCCCATGAGATGTTTCTGAGATTTTATGTTGAACCCTTTTCTTCATAGCCTGACCAAATCTAATGTTACATTCCAAATAAATACCCGTCTGACCGATCATTGAGAATGTCAAGCCGATTAGGGTATCAAGGGATAAGTTCCATGCTGTAAAGTCGCATTCTTATAAGCTGACAATCGCATTTAGGAGCTGGGAGCACCAAGGTCATTAAAGGAGAAATTCTCCAAGGAATCAAGATAAATGCCAAAATTGAAGAAAGAAAGGAAAGACGGGGTCGAGTAGCAAGGAAAGATAGGAGGTCGATTGGGAAAGAGAGAAAAAAAAGAAAAAAAGAAGGAAAAAAAATGAAGTCTTGTCGGTGAAAACCTGAAAGAGCACCGCAAGACAACAGTGAGGAAAAAGAAAAAAAAAAAGAGGCTAGTCGGTGAAAACCTGAAAGGGTGCCACTAGTCGAATGGGGTGTCTGATTTTTCATCATGATCGGACCAAGCATGCAACTGCCTCTAGATTGTCAAACCGGGGCAAAATCAAGGACAGACTGTGCTGAAAAGGTCAAGACTTTATTCCAAGACGTATGTCATGTTCATTGAAGTCGTCATTTCACCTCCAAAATAGTTTTCCTTCTATCTTTCAGGGACATCTTTTGTTCGATGTCTCCTCTTCAAATTCCTTCAATTCATCCTTCCTTTATTATTCTTTCAATTTCCTTCATTTGATAATATGAAACAAGCAAAAAGAAAGTTTGGCAAAATTTGTTCACAGGTTTCAAAGTTGTACCATATCATTGTCAAGACCAAAATGGGCAACTCCCATGCCGCACCTCGGCAACAAAAACAACATGACAAGAATGTACCAGATAAGTCGCCATGGAACAACATGCTATTTTCTACGAGTTTTTGGGCTGAAGATTTGGGGGTAACATTTGGCATCATTGACCCTTTGTTGGGATATCAGAAACAAATTGACAACATCAAGACATTGTTTGTCTGAAATTACTCTGAAAGGCAAGCCAAGAATCACCAACCTCATTTTACAAGAACATGATTTAGGGATTGTGTAGCCAGAATGAAAGAATGCCAGAATGATATTTTGTGCACTGTTGGCAAGAGCAAGGACCACCTGAATCGAGAGTGGAAACTTCAAGCTTCAAACTGAACCCTAATTTGGAAGATCAATAGGGCTTTTAATCTTCAAACAACACCTCATTAGAATAATGGGTCAGAGTTTTCCGCTGTCATGTCAAGACCACATATGTCGAATTGGTAGAATTCCCACCTTCAAGACAAGAGTTCACCATGGGTTAATGATGAGAGAAGATATGATCTGCCAGAAAGATGTCAACCTCAACAACGGGCCCTTCCATTATAATGGAAGATGTCAAATTCAGCAGACAGGGCTCACCCTTGACAATGCAAAAGGATATAGTCTCTACAATTAGATGTTTTAGATTCAAAGTCGGGCCCTCCCTTGATAATGTAAAAGTTTTAGTTTTCAAAAGTCGGGCACTCCCATATAATGTAAAAGTTTTAGTTTCAAAGTAGGGTACTCCCATATAATGTAGAAGTTTTAGTTTCAAAAGTCGGGCACTCCCATATAATGTAGAAGTTTTAGTTTCAAAAGTCTGGCACTCCCATCCAATGTAGAAGTTTTAAGTAGTTGGGCACTCCCATACAATGTAGAAGTTTTGAGTAGTCAGGCACTCCCACATAAGGTGGAAGTTTGATTCAAAAATCGGGCACTCCCATACAATGTAAATGTTGTAGAAAATAGATCTAAAATTCGGGCACTCCCATGATAATGCAGAAGTTCATTGCTTACCAGTTTTCGCTAAAAGATAGCAATCATGTCCTTTTCGAGTCAATTTCGCTCAAAGATAGCAAGATCCATCAGAGCGATGGTTTTAAGTTCCAACAAAAGCAAGACCCCTCGGGGTGATGGTTTTCAATTTTCAATAAAAGCAAGACCCATCAGAGTGATGGTTTTTCAATTCAGCAAGAGCAAGACCCATCAGAGTGATGGTTTTTAATTCAGCAAGAACAAGACCCATCAGAGAGTGTAATCACCTAATTTTGGCACACAAAATTAAAAAAATAGTCAAAATAGCCGTATTAGATTCTTAGGATTTTGCCGAAATTTTCCTAAAATTTAGGCTTTAATTTTAACTATATTTGTCTTTAATTAGGATAGAAAATGTAAAAAAAAAAAAATACCGAAAATTACTTGTTATGTGTTTAATTGTAATTTATGTTTAATTGTGATGTTTAGTGTAGATTGCGTGTTATGTGTTCAATTGTAATCTATGTTTAATTGTGATGTTTAGTGTAGATTATGTGATCTTATGTCAATTAATTTTGTATGTAGTGCCTTTTAAATGGCTATTTGTAAAACAATGTAGCCCAAAACACAAGCCCGTCAGCCCATTAATTACCCGGCCCACACCCACAATATATAAACCCAAAAATGGCTCATTTTGCTCATTTTCCTCAAGTCCCATGCGACTAGGGCCACCCTGCCCAAAATCCCAACGGTTTAGCATAGATCGGAGGTCAAAGTTCGGTCAAAACTTCAAATCCGGTAAGTTTTGTTCCTTCTTCTTACTCTCTCCTTTCTTTCACCTTCCCATACTCCATTCCCCAAAATTCCTCTCTCCCCTACTCGTTTCTTGATCCCGTTTCTGATTCTTTTTTATTTTTGTTTGTTTTGTTTTGTTTTCTTCTTCCCTTTTCTTCTTCCCTTTCTTGGTTGTGGGTATATGTGGCCACTGTGATGATTGCTTGTAATGGAGATATGGGGCTGTTTTCGATACTCGGGGAGGGGCTGTTTTCTGTTTATTGGTGGCGACACGAGCCTGTTTTAGCGAGGCAATACGAGGGACTGTTTAGTTGAATTTGGGACTGTGGGGGTTATGTCAAAGGTGTGGTTTCAATTAGGAAATGGTTTGTTTTGTTTAAGCATGAACTCATCCTCAATTTATCTTGGTACCAGTGTGAAAGGCTTTTTTTTTTTTTTTTTAATTGAGCAACTTATTTTGTTCTATTTAGTCAACAGTAATCACTTGTCATAGGGAATATTTAGTTTTGTTAGCTTGATAGTTAGAATCTGGTTATCTTTTAATATAGTTTAATTAGTTTGGGGTCTAAGAGTTAGTCTGTTTTAAAATGAGTCAGTCTTGGGACAAGGTAAAAGCTGAAATTTGAAAGGCTAAAAGAGGGTCAAACTATAGGACAAAGTGTTTGCACCAAAGAGGTAATGTTCAGCCTTCCTTTTTTGGTTGGTGAGAGGGGAAGCATGAAAGAGGTAATAGACATTAAATGCCTTGGCCTTTGTAACACACTACCCAGCTGTCCAAGCTGTCCAATATCTCCTTCTTTTTCTCCTATAAAAGAGGCAGTAAGAAGACAAGGGAAGAGACATTAACTTCTCAACCACCTCCGACAACAAAAATTTCTTTAGATCTGAAAGTAAAAATAGCAAAAAAAAAATATCAAAAAGAAAGGGTAAAGAAAATAGCAAGAAAAAAAATATCTCAGAGTTTAGTCTTGAGTTCTTTTTTTGAGTTTAAGTTTAGAGATTGAAGAAGCTGCTGATTCTGGGTATTTGCTTGTTGTTAGGTTGCCGTTTGTCTTGGTCACGTGGGGTTTACTTTGATGAGCTAAGGAACTTTAAGCTATTAGGTAAACTTCTCAACTATTACTTTGCTCATATATATTGTTAAATGGCATGAATGTGAATTATATGGCCTATTAGAGGTTTTTGAAGCTTTGGATCAGTTTAAAAATTATTTTGTTGCTTTGTTCTGTTTCATCTTTTGCATTATTATTGTCTACTATGTATGCTCAAATGAGAATAAAATAATATAGTAAACTGTGGGTCATGTTCAAATTCCCTATTAACTGTTGCCAAGTATATGTAAAGGTTGAAGAATCAAACTTAAACAAAAATAAGGAACTCTACTTGTAACTAATGATGGCCAAATCTGAAATGGCTATATAAAAATAAGGCTTTAGTGAAGAAAAAGAAAAATGAAAAACGGATGTGGTAATGAAAAGGGAAAAGAAATGAATCTGAGAAGGGAATAAGAACGAAACATAGAAAGAGGATTGGCAATGAAAATTTGCAATTTGCATGCGAACCCAAATTTCCAGTCGTTCATTTGAGCCAAGTTTACATTATTTAGCAAAACAACTGAATCATTCTTCAAAATATTTAGAAACATCGGATGTTTGAATTATTTTATAAAACGTTGAAATGTAAAGGTTTTCTTTTGAAACGTAGGGAGTAGTAACCTCTATTTTTTTCAAAGAAACAAAGTGATAATGGGATACAACAAAGTTTTTTTTAGATTAATTTAAACTAGATATGCTATTTGTTTGAATGAAAACTATTTTAAACTAGAAGACATCAAGTGTAGTTTATTTAAGTCAGATGATTTCGAACGGGTGAAGTGCCCGCGCGAAAATATTTCGCCGAGTCACTGAAACAAGAGAAAATATAATAAATAAAAAATAATAAAACAAAACATAGCAAAGGAAACAAATAAAGGCAATATACAACTCACCTTTTATTAATAGTCTCGATGAAGTCAATTAAATTCTTTTAAATAGACCAATCCTTTGTAAGGTTGGAATTGCGTAATATATTTTATCTATTATGAATTAAAAGTGTAAATCCGTCCGATCCTCTGTGAGGTTGGATAAGAGTAACACTTCAAATTTTTTTTTTCTGAATCAAAGTTTAAATTAATGGCAAAATAATAATAATACAACCATATTTAATAAATTAAAATTGCAATAATAAAGCAACTGTGCTTGGCACAGGACTCGAGGGTGCCTAATACCTTCCCGAGGGTCAACTGAGAACCTTACTCGAATCTCTAAACGCAGACCATTAGACGAGTCAGAGGTGTTCCAAGGTACCTTTTGGTGACTTGGCACACCTTAAACTTGTCAAGTGGTGACTCCGAGTTTCTCTAAATAATTTCGTACCTTCTCGAAACACCAGTCACGAGCTTTTAAATAATAAATAACTCGTTAATTAATTTTTAGGGCGTGACAGCTTGGCGACTCCGCTGGGGATCTTAGTAAAAACTAGAATCTCCGGCTTTGATAAATTGTCGCATGTTTTAATTCATTAAATATATGGTTGTTATATTGCCGTTATCACATGAAAAGTTGAATGTTACTGCTTTGATACTGTTGAACTGTATATATAAACTGTCTTCCTCCGCAACCCTCTGAGTCTCTGAAACACACACACACGTGCACTTACCAGATTGCTTGTGGCATCTGGGACTTTCTTACTAAATTGCCCATGATTTAGGAGGAAGGCGTGACGGGGTTTTAGGCCGGACACACTGTCTCCGGATGGCCCTGATGCGCTTTCCGCCCGGTTTGTCCACCGAATTTTCAGCCAGTCTAGACACTGAGTCAGTTGTGTCACCTAGAGTTAAACCTTTAGGCCCAATTATCTGTATCATATCTGACTTAATGAGGTGCGATACACCGGTATTGCACTTGTCTAGGCTGACTACCATTTTGTCTAAGCTGGACCCACTTTCCGGGAAAGACTTGTCTAAAAGGCATTCTATGTGTTGCTGCGCCTAGGAAAGGTTGTTATGCTGACCAAATTGGAGAGACACGGATTTCAAAAGAAAAAGAAAATGAAAAAAAATGAAAGGAAAAGTGAGGAAGTAGGGTGAATTTTATGTTTTAAATGTAAATGTCTTGTTAAAAAAATCAAGTCATACTGTTGTAATGGCAAATTTTGTAAAAGCGCCAGTGTTGGCCGCCTTTTGTAGGTGTCAGTTTTGTGTCGTTATAATGACGAAAATTTTATAAAAAAAAAAATATACATACTTAGTAGTTAGAAAGTCGAAAAATTTTTGGTGTCAATTTTCACGTCATTATAATGGCGAATTTTTTAGAAAAGGCTCGTATATCGATGTTGGAAGTTTTTAGGATCCAGTTTTTCACGTCGTTATGCCGGCGAATTTTTTGCAAAAATACTGTAGTGTCATCACTGGAATGAATTTTTTGTTTTGATGTCAATGTGGCGTCGTTGTAACGTCGAATTTTTTCTTTTATAAATTACATCTAAATACCAATGTTGGTAATTTCCTGGAATCAGTCCTGATGCCGTTATGAGGACAAAATTTTTCGATTTTCTTAGGGTCAACTTTACGTCATTACAATGACAAAAGTTTTGTTGAAAATTGGAGTTTCAAATTAGTAGTTTAGGCATCTGTTTTGCTCTGTCGGTCAGTTGTTTTAAATTGTTCTCAGGCTTTCAAACATTTGACACATTTTTTCATTAGGAACAATGGCTGCATCATCTTCTAGGCTGGTCAAGAGAAAATACCCTGTTGATGCCATTCCACCCTCTATCATGATGACTGATGGCCCACCCAAATCGGATAAATCTCTGAAATCTTGGTGGGACACAATGAGTAAAATGCAGAAAGACTTAGTCCAGGAAAATATTGGTTTTCTGACTGACCTTGTGACTAAACCTATTGTCCCGCGTCGAGACTTGATCAGTGCACTAGTTGGATTTTGGAACCCAAACCAAAATACCTTCTGTTTTAAGGGGTTTGAGATGACGCCGACCCTCGAGGAGATAGCTGGGCTTCTTAAGCTAGATTTTGAGAAAAAGAATATGATTGCTCCGAAGAAGGTTAATGAGCGTGATTTTTTCAGTAATATCAAGGTACGAACAGACCTCTCAATCGCTAGTGTTCGACAAGGCTGGATTTCATTTGATTACCTTTATGATCGTTTTGGGGCCGATAATGGTTTTAAGAAGTATGGATTTGAGTTCCATGACAAGTTGAAATATGAAGATTGGGTGCAACTTTGTCCTAAGGTCTTTGTGTTCGCTTTGCTAGGGTTGTTGGTTTTCCCACTACCGGATAGAGCGATATCTATTAAGGTCAGTTAGACCATGGCAGCTTTATATGGTGGAGCATCAGACGCCACTATCATCCCGACGATTCTGGGTAGTATATTTCATGCTTTGACTCGATGCCACAAGGGAGAAAACGGTTTCTTTGAGGGGTGTAACCTTCTATTACAGGTCTGGTTCTTGGAGCATGTACGCCCTTGCCCACCTCATGATCTTCTTAGGTGCTGTGACATCGATTATGTTGAATACCATCTCGAACACATCGAGAAGTATAAATTCCCAGAAAATTAGCCAGATTGGAGGTCTTTCTTGAACTCTCTCACGCCGGACAAGATTTTGTGGCAGTGTAGCTGGTTTCCTAAGAGGGAGGTTGTACACAGATGTGTGGACCGTCCTTTTCTCGTTCTAATGGGTTTGACAGCATCCCAGCCTTATGTTCCTCTGCGTGTACTTAGGCAGTTGGGTCGAAAGCAGGAAATCCCAATAGTTGAGGATATGAGTGCATATGTCTCAGACTATCCTCTCAACCCAGCTACTCTTAGAGGTGATATCCTGCGCTTGTGGGATACTAGGAGGCGCCTCGCAGAAAATACACAGGTTCAAAATGGACTTAAGGGGGAGGTCGTTCGGGAGTACAAGTTGTGGTATTACCACCAGCCCATACCCAGAGAGATGCCCGCGAGGTCGAGAGCAGGTATGGTTGACACTGAGGCCAGGTTGGATATGCAGGTTCAGCTTGCTAGGCGTGAGATTGGGGAGGAATACCGCGCTACCATACAAAGCTTAATTGCAGAGAGGGACGCCGCCAGAGCTGCTCAGTCAGAGAGTGAGGGTTTCGCGCATCAGCACCTAGACACAGTCAGACGACTCCGTGATATGCACTCACAGGCATTGAGAGAGCGGGATGCTGACAGGGCAGCTTTGTTAGAAAGCAGGAGAAGGGAGGATTATCATCGCCAGGATGCCATAGATTCTCGAGCTCGACTTGACAGGGCATTAGAGCAGGGTGAGCAGCTCAGAGGGCTAGCACAGGACCGACTTCGGGATATACAGGCTACAGGCCAGACCATCAGTGTAGCTTATCGGTAGGTTTATGACTCTGCTACGTATGTCGCACGATCCATCGGTGACTATAGGAGGCTTACCGCGGAGGACATACTCCCACATGTGCTTCCCTTCGTCACTAGAGTTGCAGCAGATTTGAATGGATTGCGTCGTACCTTAGTAGAAGGCCTGCCAGTAGATCCCGAGGAGCCATTCGAGTTCGACCCAGAGGAGCCAGCTGACTTTGTGCCCCGGTCACCTTAGTAGATACATCAAGCCAAGATGATGCAGATTATTGCTTTTTGTCATTTATTTTACATCTTGTCATGTTGAACTTTATGTCGCTTTTGAATTTAGCATGATGTAATTTATTTTCACTTTTTTCAGTCATTTGTACGTTTCTTTTGGTCGTGTTCCGGAAGCACCGTATGTACTCTTTCTTTTTAAGTAATGAAAATATTTTTCTTATTTTTATGTGTCAATTCATTTCACCCTCTAGCCTCACTTGAAAAAAAAAACAAAAAAAAAAAAGAAAGAGAAAAAAAAAGAGAAAAAAAAGAAAAAAAGAAAAGAAAAGAAAAGAAAAGAAATCAAATAATACACTTGGGGATCTAATCTAAACCAATTCGGGATGACGCATAACGACCTTAGGCATTGTTTAGGCCGACGAGCAAATTCATGTTCCATGCTATCTTGTTGCACTAACGTGTTTTGATTTCATAGAACTTGAGCAACTGCCGTGCTAGCCCCACATTCCTATTCCACCAGAATCAAGGGACCACTGTCTGTTCCAGAAGTGGTTGAAGCACCTCTTCAGGAAAACACTCCAATAACAATGGCTGAGGAAACTGAGAACACTGAGCTGGTTCGTTTGGCTGAGCAACAGGCTAAGATGGCCAAGGACTTCACGGCTATGAAAGAAATGATGATGCAGTTGGTTCGTAACTTGGCAGCGGTTCAGGCACCTCCTACTCCGCCAGCTGCTACTGGTTTCATGGCAAATACTCAGCCACCAGGGCAAGGGCAATCCACAGTGGTAGGAGACCCCCATAACCCTCCGGGTTTTGGTCCACATCTGGCAACTGACAATGCAGCCGGACCTTCTACTGTACAACCTGGGGCACAATTCCCGCAGCATGGACAACAAGGCCAACCCAGGTTCCTGCCGCAGCATTCACCGTTCCCGCAGGACACACGTTGCAAAGATCGAACAGTGACCCACAGTTGAGGGCCCATGATCAACAATTTGACCAAGCTCAGGGTAATATCTTCCGCCAAAATGAGTCGTATGATTAGGGACACCACCCAGAATCACATGCTGATATCGAGAGGCTGGGAAAAATGGAAGAGAACGACTTTGCTCGGAAATTGAAGAGCTTGGAGCAAACTGTGAAAAGCATACAAGGGCAAAGGGGTAAAACCAATATCTCGTACAAAGACATGTGCTTGTTCCCTCATGTGCCGTTGCCTGAAGGTTTTGTTGTGCCCAAATTTGATCCATACACCGGACAAAGTGATCCAAGGATCCATGTGAAGATATACCTTAACAAAATGAGGGGTATCGAGAAGGATGAATTATTGATGGCGTACTTTGCGGACAGTTTGGGAGGACCGGCAATAGAATGGTTTGTGCAACAAGATGTTTCGAAGTGGGTCACCTTTGATGACATGGCCAGCGCTTTCCTGAACCATTATGGCTACAAAATGGAGGCTGCTCCTGATCGTTCTTCTTTGAAGACGATCACAAAGAGACCAGGTAAAAGTTTCAGAGGGTATGCCTACAGGTGGCGCGAACAGGCGGCGCGTGTGAGCCCTTTGATCCCAGATGATAAAATGGTTGAAGAATTCGTCGAAGTGCTTGACGAAACATACTACCAAGCGATGGCCTCTGCCCTTGGGAAGCAATTCAGTGAAGCAGTAAAAATTGGGGAGATGATTGAGAGAGGTATCAAAGCAGGCAAGATTGTTAGCCAAACAGCTTTGAGAGCCACGACCCAAGCGTTGCAATCAGGGTCAGGTACTTTTGGGAAGAAGAAAGAAAAGAAAGATGAAGTGACAATGGTTGGTCCTGGACCGAGAAGAAATGAAGGAAGATACAATGACCGTCAAGGGTACATTCAGACACCCCCGCCACAAAAATTCTATCCACCTCATGGCCAACAATTTCCCATGCCGCAGTTCTCATTCCCTGTAAATGCAGCATCCTATGCTCAGCCGCTATCTGGTCCACAATGGCGTGCACCCCCTGCTCCGGCCCATGCCTTATTGATTCCCGGCTCATAACAATCAACAGGCACATGCTCAATTCCCGGCTCACCAGGAGATGCCTTATCGACCACGAGGTCCGCAGGGTTTTCATCCAAACATGCAACAGAGCAACATGCAACAAGAGAAAAGGCAGTTCACCCCACTGGGGGAAACTTACACTAATTTGTTTGAAAAGTTGCAACAAGCCAATCTATTGAAGCCAATCCCGGGAAAAGTGAACCCCAATGGAAGAGTTGATCATTCACGCCATTGTGCGTTTCATTCTGGAGCACCTGGACATGACACAGAATCCTGCTGGAACTCAAAAGGGCAATCCAGGCAATGATAGACAACAACCAAATAAAAGTCGTGGGGGATGAAACACAAAATGTGAATCAAAATCCTTTACCAGCTCATGATGTTCAAAACAACGTACACATGGTAGGGATGGTATGCATAGAAGAGGACTTGAAAGGGAAAGCCGCCAAGCAGATTGTGGCAGTTGGTCCCTCCCCAGACATCAAAGGCCCTGAGCCATTTATTGTTGTAATCAGGGGAAAGTCAAGTGCGTCTGTTGTCGACAAAGCAAAGCAAGATACTGTTGTTGAGCCAAGTTTCACAATTCCGGCTGCAAAGCAGGAAAAAGTTCATGACAGCGCACCAACATTTATTGTGCAAGGGCCATCATGCCAGAAAACTCCGGTCTTCGAGGTTAAGGCAAAGAACTGTGAACCGGTTATCATCACTCAAGCAGCGCAACTCACTGTCAAAAGTACAAAGGTTGTTCCTTGGAACTACAACAAGACAATTGTGTCTTACAACGGGAAAGAAATCATGGAGGTTGCTGCAGATGTAAATGGTCTAACTCGGTCCGAGAGATGTTTTACCCTGGAAGAATTGAGAAAGGCAAAGCCAGGTCGAGAAGACCAAGGACACATCAAAGAGCTGGTGTCTGAGAAAGAAGCTGAAGAATTTTTGAAGAAAATGAGATCGACAGATTATTCTATCGTCGAGCAATTGAGGAAGACTCCAGCTCAGATATCACTCTTGTCTCTAATTATGAACTCTGAAGCACATCGAATGCACTGTTGAAAATACTGAATGAGGCCTACATTTTTGAACAAACTATTGTGGCTAATCTGGAAGCACTTGCTGGCAGAGTATTTGAGACTAATCGTGTGATGTTCACCGATGAGGAGCTGCCAGCAGAAGGAACCGGTCATAATCGAGCGCTTCATATCTCAGTTAAGTGTGAAGACTCCTATGTCACACGTGTTCTAATAGATGGTGGCGCAGGATTAAACATTTGCCCTCTGTCTACATTGAAGAGTCTAAGGGTGGATATGAGCAAAATCAGGGCAAGTTCCTCTGCTGTTCCTGCTTTTGATGGTGGAGTTCGAGAATCTTTGGGAATCATCAATCTTGAGTTAACTGTTGGTCCCGCTACCTTCAGCATTGAGTTCCAAGTCATGAAAACTGATGCATCGTACAATCTGTTATTGGGCCGACCATGGATTCACATGGCTTGTGCTGTACCCTCCACAGTTCATCAAGTGGTCAAGTTTAATTGGGATAGTCAAGTTGTTGTAGTTTATGGAGAGGATGACTTACAGTTTAACAATAGCCTGGACGTACCAGCCCTTGAAGTCATCACCACACGCCCGACCATCATGTATCAAACCTCCGATGTGGTGTATGCGGAAAAGGTAACAGAAGGGAAACCTATACCCATCCCAAGAGTGTCAGAGACGTCTATAATGATGGCATCTGAAATGTTAAAGCATGGTTTCCAATTTGGAAAGAGTTTGGGAGCATCACTACAAGGCAGGATAAATCCAGTTTATCCAAATGGTGTGCAAGGCACGTGGGGGCTAGGGTTCAAGCCAAAAGCAGCTGATCGCAAGCAAGCAAAGAAAAAGAAGTCGGAAGTTTGGTCTCTCCCAAAGCCAATTCCGTGTCTCACTCAGTCTTTTGTGGGATATGTCATGAAACCAAAGGCTGTCGCTACAAATATCAACACAGTGGAAGACAATCAGGATGCACCATTTGATCTAGGTGGCATTTTTGAAATCTGCATGGTACAACCGGGTGAAGGCTCCAGTAATGCTTCAATACAGTACATTGGCCCGGACATGCACCTGACTAACTGGAATGCAACTCCCTTCCCCATCAGGAAGGGGTCTTCGTCGACTGTTGTTTTACAGTTTTCTTTTGAATACACTTGGATATTCTAAGGGTTGTATGCTAAGTGTATTATTTTGCTCATCTTTCCTTTTGTAATTCAAACCCTTATTCATTAATGAAAGGACCAAGAGCCAAGTTTTCCTTTAATCTCTGTTCATATTTCTAATTTTATTCTATTTTGTTTATCTGTAGTGATATATCTGCTGGTCCTGATATCATGACATGTTCAAGGAACTTATCGTCCATCCAGGGACCGCAGTCTGATTTTGGCTCCATAACCATAGTTGAGGTTGAAAGTGATGAAGAAAATATTGGGGAATTTGTTAATGAGATCGAATATGATGGGGAACAGGCAGATTTTGAAATAGGCCTGGAAGTTGAACGCCATGAGGGCAAGCCTAAACCTAATTTGGCTGATACAGAGGATGTTAATCTTGGGAGCCCTGATGATGGAGGGAAACCAAGATAAGCATGTATGCCCTACCTGAAGTGAGGAACGATATTCGGAAGGTGTTTTTTGAATATCGAGATGTTTTTGCATGGTCATATGATGAGATGTCGGGTTTGAGCTTCGAATTGATAGTCCACGAATTTCAAATTCAACCCAATTTTCCTCCAGTGAGACAAATGCAACGGAAGTTCAAAACTGATATGATCAAGAAAATTCCTGTTGAAATAATGAAACAGTTGGATGCAAAAGTGATTCAGTCGGTTCAGTACACTACTTGGATTGCAAATGTTGTTCCAGTTCCTAAGAAAGATGGAAAAACAAGGATATGTGTCGACTATCGAGATTTGAGCAAGGCAAGTCCCAAAGATAATTTCCCATTGCCTAATATTCACACTCTCGTAGACAATTGTGCCAAACATGAGATACAATCCATTGTTGACTGCTATGCTGGATATCATCAAATCCAGATGGATGAAGATGATGCATACAAAACGGCATTCACTACTCCTTGGGGAACCTATTGCTATAGAGTGATGCCGTTTGGTTTGAAAAATGCGGGGGCAACCTACGTAAGAGCTATGACTGCCATTTTTCATGATATGATGCATAAAGAAATAGAAGTGTACGTGGATGATGTGATTATCAAGTCCAGAACTGCTGAGGAACACGTGAGAGATCTCAGAAAGTTTTTTGAAAGGCTCCGTAGGTATAATCTGAAGCTGAATCCAGCCAAGTGTGCATTTGGTGTGCCTGCTGGAAAATTGTTAGGTTTCATTGTTAGTAGGCGAGGTATTGAACTGGATCCCGCAAAGATGAAAGCAATACAAGAATTACCTCCGCCTCGAACCAAGAAGGATGTTAAAACCTTTCTAGGCAGGCTGAATTACATCAGTAGGTTCGTTGCTCAACTTACCACAATATGTGAGCCGATCCTCAAGTTGTTGAAAAAGAATGCATCAATTGCATGGACCGAGGAGTGCCAAGAAGCCTTTGACAAGATCAAGCAATATTTGTCAAATCCTCCTGTTTTGGTTCCGCCTGAGCCTGGCCGACCATTGTTTTTGTACTTACCAGTCAATGAAAACTCCTTTGGTTGTGTACTGGGGCAACATGATACCTCGGGAAAGAAAGAACATGCCATTTATTATCTGAGCAAAAAGTTCACAGATTGCGAGGCCAGATACACTTTGTTGGAAAGGACATGTTGTGCCCTAACTTGGGTTACACACAAGTTGAAACATTATCTTTTGTCCTATACCACTTATCTGATTTCCCAGATGGATCCATTGAAGTACATATTTCAAAAGCCAATGCCAACAGGCAAACTTGCAAAATGGCAGATCCTGCTCACAGAATTTGACATAGTTTATGTCACCAGAACTGCAATGAAAGCTCAAGCTTTAGCTGATCATTTGGCTGAAAATCCGGTGGATGATGATTATGAGCCCTTGAAGACTTACTTCCCTGACGAGGAAGTAGATGTGCTTGAAGAATTGATTAATGAAGAAGAGCACGTGTGGAAAATGTACTTTGATGGTGCTTCTAACTCAAAGGGTCATGGCATTGGAGCAGTCCTCATCTCCCCCAGGGGACATTACTATCCGGCAGCTGCCCAACTCCGTTTCAGTTGCATTAATAACACATCTGAGTATGAAGCATGCATAATGGGTTTGCGTATGACTCTAGACATGGACATCAAAGAATTGCTGGTGATCGGAGATTCAGATCTTTTGATACGCCAAATGAAGGGTGAATGGGAAACTCGAGACCTTAAGCTGATCATGTACAAGCAGTATATGGACGATCTTCGCCAAAAGTTCGATGTTCTAAAGTTTAGACATGTCCTCAGAATACATAATGAGCTGGCTGATGCATTGGCTACATTAGCCTCAATGCTTGTCCATCCTGATAAAGCCCATATTGATCCGTTAGAGATTCAGGTCCAAAGCCGACATGCATATTGCAATGTGATTGAAGAAGAAATTGACGGTCAACCGTGGTATTTTGATGTCAAGAACTTCCTTCAAGACGGGACGTATCCGCCAATGGCAAAAAACAATCAAAAGAGAACCCTTCGACGATTGGCAAGTGGTTTCTTTTTGAGTGGCGGAGTGGTGTACAAGTGGATGCAACTGAAGCCACGAAAATTCTCAATGACATGCATTCGGGGATCTGTGGACCCCACATTAGCGGGCACGTGCTAGCTAAAAAAGTACTCAGAGCAGGATACTTCTGGCTCACCATGGAACATGACTGCATTACTTTTGTGCGAAAGTGTCATCAATGCCAAGTACACGGTGATTTGATACATTCACCCCCCTTTGGAATTGCACACAATGTCAGCCCCTTGGCCTTTTACAGCGTGGGGGATGGATGTTATTGGGCCTATTGAACCAAAAGCATCAAATGGGCATAGATTCATTTTGGTTGCTATAGATTATTTCACCAAATGGGTTGAGGCCGTCACTCTCAAATCCGTGACCAAGAAAGCTGTGGTGGATATCGTTCATTCTAATATTATTTGTCGCTTTGGTATCCCAAGTACCATCATCACTGATAATGCGGCAAATCTGAACAGTCATTTGATGAATGAAGTGTGTGAAAGATTCAAGATCATGCATCAAAATTTCACACCTTACCGACCAAAGGCAAATGGCGCGGTTGAAGCAGCCAATAAGAATATCAAGAAGATCCTCAGGAAGATGATACAAGGATCCCGCGATTGGTATGAGAAGTTGTCTTTCGCTTTGCTTGGTTACCGCACAACTGTGCGCACTTCCATAGGTGCAACCCCCTATTCATTGGTATATGGAAATGAAGCAGTCATACCCGCTGAAGTTGAAATACCGTCTCTCAGAATCATCGTGGAAGCAGAGATTGAGGACACATAGTGGGTCAAGACCCCAATTGGAACAATTTTCATTCATTGACGAAAAGAGGCTCAATGCAGTTTGTCACGGTCAATTGTATCAGCAAAGAATGGCCCGAGCCTATAACAAGAAAGTGCGCCTCCGCGACTTGAAAGAAGGGCAATTAGTCTTGAAAAGAATCTTTCCTCATCAGGAAGAAGCTAAAGGAAAATTTGCTCCAAATTGGCAAGGGCCATACCTGGTAAAGAAAGTATTGCCAAATGGCACCTTGTACCTTACAGATCCAGAAGGCAGGACAACTGCAATACCCGTCAATGCAGACGCGGTCAAGAGGTACTAGATTTGATTTCAAGATGGCTTTCAAATCGGGATGAATGCAAGGCTTTTGTTTTCTTTTGCTATCCCAAACTGTATCCCTTATTAGCATTTTGAACATTGTACTCTTGAGGCATGTTCTCAGTTGGAATTAATGTAATTGTACTAAAATGAAATGAAACTGAAAAGCATCAAAAAGAAACTTAGGTGTTTGCCTAGAGCTACGTCTGACCTGATTCCTCTCAAAAGGATACGTAGGCAACCATTTCGGTGCGGTCGCAACAAGAGAAAATTCCTCTTTCCCTGTCTTCTTTTATCCGCGCAATGCTTGCCTCCAGGCTTGCGGGGTATCTCTGAAAATTAAAGACCCCAGTTTATCCTAAACTGGGGCAGAAGTTGTTTTTGTTTTTTGAGAAAATAGAGGAAATTCAATATCCCTCCCCACTTTCTTTGTGTTCGTAACAGTGGAAAGTTCACTCTTTTCTGTTTCATATTGACGCAAAACTTGCTTCCAAGTTCGCGGCCAACATCAAAAGAAATTTAGATCCCCCCTTTTATGCTAAACTGGGGTAGAAGTTTGTTTTTATTTTATTTCATAAATAAAATAAAATAAAAACAAACTTCTATTATTTTTGTATCATCTATTCACATGTTTCATGAGATGTTTGGCATACCAGTCTCGATGTCAAGGAAGGAAACAAAGCACCTCAGTTTATTCTAAACAGTAGGTCAAGAGATGTTTGTGTTGTAAATTGAATTGAAAAAAAAAAGAAAAAAAAAGAAAAGAAAAGAAAAAAAAAAAGAAAAGGAAAAAGAAGTCTTGCCGGTGAAAACCTGAGAAGGCGCCGCGAGACAAACAGTGAGGGAAAAGATTAAAGAGAGAGGCTAGTTGGCGAAAACCCGAAATGGCGCTACTAATCGACTTGAGAGTCACCTCAACTTGGTTATAGTTTGATATCTTCTGTGGAGCAACTCTCAACAAACAAGTGGTACTGGTCGGACGAGGTCATCCAAGATACATGTCATGATCATCAAGGCCGCCAGTATATTGCCAGATAAGTTCCCCTTTTCAGAAAGACGTTCCCTTTCCAAACGAATTTCGCCCTTAAACTTTTATTATTCCACTTTGTACATCTTGCCTCACCATTAATTCCTCGCCCTTTTGGCGCTAATCTCACATGAGCAACAAAAGACAATTGCAAAACTCTATCTTTCAGGATTCAGTAAGCAGGGCACACCCTCGACAATGGAAAGGTTTCAGCGAGTCATTGACAACCTTGATAATGGGAGCCCGGCACCGCACATCAGGACAGAGGAACGACATACCAAATTGTATTATGAAAAGTGGACATGTTTGGGAGAAGTTTTAGGCGTTGTTCATCCCACATTACTGTGAAGAATAGAACAAGAGTCACTAAGCTTATTTGCAAGATCAGAAACAGAGTGTATCCACGATGCAGAGGGTCAATGTGAAAAAAAAGAGATAGGACCACTTGAATTGGGGAAGTTGCGCTAGATGTCAGATGGAACTCCATTTCCTTTTCGAGTCAGTTTCGCTAAAAGATAGTGTCATTTCCTTTACATGACAAGATCTGCTAAAAGATAGCGATCATTTCCTTTTCGAGTCAATTCGCTCAAAGATAGCGTCATTTCTTTTTCATGTCAAGATCTGCTAAAAGATAGCGATCATTTCCTTTTCGAGTAAGTTCACTCAAAGATAGCGTCATTTCTTTTCCATGTCAAGATCTGCTAAAAGATAGCGATCATTTCTTTTTCGAGTCAGTTCGCTCAAAGATATCATCATTTCTTTTCCAGAGTCAGATCTGCTAAAAGATAGAGATCATTTCCTTTTCGAGTCAGTTTCGCTCAAAGAGAGCATCATTTATTTTTCATGTCAAGATCTGTTAAAAGATAGCGATCATGTTCTTTTCAAGTCAGTTCGCTCAAAGATAGCACCATTTCTTTTCCAGAGTCAGATCTGCTAAAAGATAGCGATCTTTTCCTTTTCGAGTCAATTTCGCTCAAAGATAGCGTCATTTCCTTTCCATGTCAAGATCTGCTAAAAGATAGCGATCATTTCCTTTTCGAGTCAGTTTCGCTCAAAGATAGCGTCATTTCCTTTCCATATCAAGATCTGCTAAAAGATAGCGATCATTTCCTTTTCGAGTCAGTTCGCTCAAAGATAGCGTCATTTCCTTTCCATATCAAGATCTGCTAAAAGATAGCGATCATTTTCCTTTCAAGTCAGTTTTGTTAAAAGATAGCACTCACATTTAGTTCAAGTCATTTGCGCTCAAAGATAGCAACCACTTCCTTTTCAAGTTAGTCCTGCTCGAAGATAGCAACCATCCCCAGCTTCAAATCAAGACCTGGTTGAAACAGACGCGACCATTTCAAGTTTCAGATGGTGCTTGCCCATACAACGGGCGATGGAGTTGTCTTTCAAGCCAAGATTTACCTCAAGGAAGCATGAGATTTAGGCTAGGGATTGTAATTTTACATTTTTTTCCTTGTATTTCCATTCTTTGTAAAGCAACGACCACCAGCAAGCGACTAGTAATCAGCAACGACAGCCTTTGTGTGCCTAAGAGTGTTTAATATCAGCCCGAAGTGTGTCTAGAAGAGTCTTTAGTTTGTCTTAAGTAGTCTAGAGTGTCTAGGGTTGTCTTAGTGAGTCTAGAAGAGTCTAGCGTCTGTTTGAATGCGGTAGTCCCAGCTGCCGCACGTGAGGAACTACACTGACCTGATTCCTTCGTCCGGGGATATGTAGGTAACCTTGTTCTTGGTTGGAACCGAAGAATCAGGGTACGGTCACCATTTTGAAAAGCATTGCTCTCGGCTAGAACCGAAAAGCCAAAAATTAGTTGTCGATTACTTCTTTGTCCGAAAACTCTTCGTGTTCCCGAATAAAGAGGGGCAGCTGTAATCACCTAATTTTGGCACACAAAATTAAAAAAATAGTCAAAATAGCCGTATTAGATTCTTAGGATTTTGCCGAAATTTTCCTAAAATTTAGGCTTAATTTTAACTATATTTGTCTTTAATTAGGATAGAAAATGTAAAAAAAAATTACCGAAAATTACTTGTTATGTATTTAATTGTAATCTATGTTTAATTGTGATGTTTAGTGTAGATTGCGTGTTATATGTTCAATTGTAATCTATGTTTAATTGTGATGTTTAGTGTAGATTATGTGATCTTATGTCGATTAATTTTGTATGTAGTGCCTTTTAAATGGCTATTTGTAAAAACAATGTAGCCCAAAACACAAGCTCGTCAGCCCATTAATTACCCGGCCCACACCCACAATATATAAACCCAAAAATGGCTCATTTTGCTCATTTCTCCTCAAGTCCCATCAGAGTGATGGTTTTCAATTCAACAAGAACAAGACCCACCAGAGTGGTGGTTCCAGTTTTATTTCATTCAAGTCAAAGCCCGTCAAAGCGGCAATTTCAACTTTTAAGTCAAAGCCCGTCAAAGCGGCAATTTCAATTTTTCAAGTCAAAGTCCGTCAAAGCGGAAATTTCAACTTTCAAGTCAAGCCTTCCCAAGCGGCAATTTCAATTTTCAAGTCAAAGTCTGTCAAAGCGGAAATTTCAATATTTAAGTCAAAGCCCGTCAAAGCGGCAATTTAAGCTTTTAAGTCAAAGCCCGTCAAAGCGGCAATTTCAGCTTTCCAGTCAAAGCCCGTCAAAGCGGCAATTTCAACTTTCAAGTCAAGCCTGCCCGAGCGGAAATTTCAACTTTCAAGTCAAGCCTGCCCGAGCGGCAGTTTCAAGTTTTCAAGACCCACTAGGGTAGTGGGAGTTACGGACCAGTTTATCAGTTTATGAAGCATGAAGACTTAGTTTAGGAGAAAATTGTAATTTTATATTTTCAAGTTGTATTTTTTTTCTTTGTAAAAGCAATGACCAACAACCAGCAACCAGCACCAGCAACCAACAGCAACAACCTCAGTGTGTTAGAAGTGTCTATTTTTAGTCCTAGTGTATTAGAAGTATCTAGCATCAGTCATAGTGTCTAGTAGCGTCCAAAGTAAGTCATAGTTATGTCCAGTAGTGTCTAAAGTAAGTCCTAGTGTGTCTAGAAGAGTCCAGTGCCTGTCTAAATGCGGTAGTCCCAACTACCGCACGTGAGGAATTACACTAACCTGATTCCTTAGTCCGGGGATATGTAGGTAGCCTTATGCTTGGTTAGGACCAAAAGTCAGGGTACGGTCACAATTTTGCAAAATATGCTCGTGGCAAGAACTGAAAAGCCAAAATTAGTTGTTGATTACTTCTTTGTCCGAAAACTCTTCATGTTCCCGAACAAAGAGGGGCAGTTGTAATCACCTAATTTTTGCACCAAAATTCATTAAAAAAAAATTGCTCAAAAGAGTCGTGTTAGATTCTTAGGATTTTGCCGAATTTTTCTAGGATTTTAGTCTTGTATTTTAACTAAAATTGTCTTTAATTAGGATGATAAATATGAAAATTACTAAAAAAAAAATTACTTCTTATATGTTTAATTGTGATTCTATGTTTTAATAGTGATGTTATTGTAAATTATGTGATTTTAATTTTAATTAATTGAGTATGTTTTAAATAGTGTAGTTCCTTTTAATGGCCATTTGTGAAAAATAGTAGCCCAATGCTTCAGGCCATAGCCCAGTTCTCACGCCTGGCCCGTCCAAGTCTTGATCAATCCTAGCCATTAGATCAATTTTGATCTAATGGCCCTTATCCCTTCGCTCCATCACCTATATAATGCCTAAAACCTCACTTTTCTTCCATTTCACACCCTTTTATTCAAGAGACTAAGGAAACTCTGGCGAAATCTCCCCAGCCCGCCGGAGCCACCTAGGCCGCCGTACCACCACCACTGTCCCGCCGCCGGACCACCACCTCTGGTGGCCGGAAAATTCAAAAAAATATATCCCCGAACTCCTCTCGACCTCCTCTTTCTGTTTCCATGGTTATTTCTTGCAAATTCCAAGCCGTTTAGAGTAGATCTGCCGTCAAGTTTCGGTCAAAGCTTGAAATCCGGCCACCTCCACTTTTTCCGGTAAAGTTTCGGCTATCTTTCTTCCCCTCGCCCTTCCCTTCATCTTTTCTACCCCATTTCCCAAAACCCTCTATTCTCTTGCCTGTTTCTCTGTTCCTTTTTCTGATTTTTCGTTTTCTTTCTTCTCATTTTCTTCTTCTCGTTCTGTTATGCTTTGTTTTGCGTTCAAAAATGATGGTGGCTATTGGCGTGACGATATGAGGCTGTGATGATTGTGTTTTGGGGCTGATCATGCTGAAATCGTGGTGGAGACATGGTTGTGATGATGGTATCATGTTGATGCCGAGATAGTGAAGATGATGGTGATATCGTAACATGGACAGCCGTAATGGCGGTGTTGCAGCAGTGGCGTAGCCGTTTGGATGTAGCAGCTTTGGTCACAGGTTAGAGGAAATTTCTCTCTTTTTTCCATGTTTTCTTTTAGTAATCTATTTTCCTTGTTTAGTTTAGTAATAGGTTGGAAAAACAACTTGTACAATTGACATTGTAGTGGATAAGTTAACGGAATATCAATTTACATGATTGGTTTAAAGCCTTGCCTTGTTAATTAGTGTATAGAGCTGTGTGTTTGAATACATATCTAGTGTTCGTGAGAATACAAAAAATTCGTGTGAACTCCCACTTGTAGCATTCAAGTTAGTATGAATATACATGTATTGGTTCCATGTTTATTTATGAAAATTGCATGTTCGTGTTGTAGCTTTGTGTATTAGTTGTATGACCAGTTTGAACCTTGTCTACACTTGTTAAACATTAGGATTTCACTTTGTGATGTACATTAGTTTAAAGAAGCTCTTATTCACTATGGAGGTATATAAATTTTCTAAAATTTGTTGTGTGCAAGGCAATGCTTGAAACCTGGGAGTTTGGTTAAATTATTCCTTGTGTGAACCTGTCAAAAGTTAGTTTGTATTAGTAGGCAGATTAGTAAGTATTTGAATATGTCTGTTTGTCAAGTGTTAAATGGTTTTGAGCCTTAGCACTATGTATGTTATATTTGGTCAATCCATTAGTTCAAGAGGGAATGATATCTGAATTAGCTAGACAGTTGGTTTTGAGTGGGAATTCTAGTTAAATTGGAGTTAGAATTTTAGGAAAATAGGACTTGATCCTTTGACCTATATTTTTCACATTTTTGTCTAAAGAAAAAGGAAAAGAAAAGAGTAAAGAAAGTGTGTTAAAAAGTCAAGAGGAGTACAATAAATTGGCTGAAAAGTGGAACTTTTGCATAGGATTCTTGTAATTATTTTTAAAAGCAATGACTTGGCACATGGGTGCTTGTACTTGTTTTGAAAAGCAATGACATTGACACATGGGTGCCTGTACTTGGTTCTGAAAAAGTAAAGAGGGAGCACATGGGTCTTTGTTCTTTTCACCCAATTTTCACCCCTCCTCCCCTTGTATTTAAGAGTTGCTTCTTCACTCTCTTAGGGACATTCACTCTCAAAAAAAAAAAAAAAAAAAAATACACAACAACTCTCTCTAGAAAGACACATCTGAAAATAAGAGAATAAAAAAATAGAAAAAAATAAAAAAAAAACTAAAATTGAGCGGAAAAAGAAGCAAGAAATACTTGGAGAAAGTTAGAAAGAAAGAGAATAAATTGTAAGGTCTTGAGTTTAGGCTTTAGGTAGAGGTGGTTTGCTGGTTTGTTTCCAAGGTTGCTTTGGTGGTTTAGATGCTAAGCTCGTTGCTGTTGTGTCTCGTTGGTACTAGTTAATTTTGTTGTGATGCCCGTAGAGCTGTTGACTCATTAGCTTGGATTCCTAGCTGGTCACTTTTGCTATGCTTTGGGATTTTGCCTACTAGATAAATATTCTCAACTTTGTACATCTTATTTTTTTTTTCATTTTTAACCCTCCACTGTCGATGATGTAAAAAAAAGCTTGCATTAGTTTGAAAACTTGATTAAATAGAAGTGTTTTGAGCCTGGTCAAGTCTAAATATTAAGTATGTTTGCATCAGGCCCAAAACCAATTTGTTTGGTTACTCTTATGTTCATGTATTGTATGTGATAATATCTGCCATGTTAAAAAAAAAAAGACGATAATATAAGGCAAAAAAAATGTGTATTTTATTGAGTAAACATGGGCATGTTAAACGCATAGGCCATACACGTTTTTTTTAACTTGTAAAGTTAGGCAACATAGGCAAAAATGTATTATAAAACGGATTATTTTTATTTTTATTTTAAAAAAAAAAAGATAATAATAAAGTTGATAAGAGATAGATTTGAATGCTTCTGCTAAGTGACTTGGGATTTTTGGGTGAGAGAGACTCCTAAGTCTTTAAATAGTTTTTTAGGACTCAAGTCTCAAAAAATAGGTAAAAGGGACACTTTTAAGATTAGTACTAATTACTAATATTTTAAAAGCCCCTCAAGTTTTTTTATTTACACAAAGTCCCCACCTCTCATCACCCACCCCAATCGACCCTTACCCCCCATCTGGCCCCCACCCCCATCACCCCCTCCCCCACCCATCCATTATTCCACCCCCACTCTCCACCACTCACCGCCATCTTCTACCACCTCCTACCACCATCCACTGCCCACCACCACCTTTTATTACCCTCCACCAGCAACCACCACCCTCCTCCACCACCACCCCACCACCCTCCACCACTCCAATAAAAGGATGTGTACACATCAGTTGAAATGTGTACACTTATAATTAAGATGTGTACACATCTCGTCTGATGAGTACACATATTATTAATATGTGTACACATCTGATCTGATGTGTACGCATATTATTATATGTGTACGAGATGTGTACACATATTATAATATGTGTACACATCAGACGAGATGTGTACACATCTTTTTCAGTCGTGAAAACATATCCAAAATTGTATAAACATACAGAAAATATGTTTACACATCTGAAAAGATGTGTAAAACGACTAGAATTAAAAAAACTTAAAAAAGAATGAAACGGGAAGGAAGAAAACGGAGAAGAACAAAGAAAAAATAAAATTTATTCGAAGAACAAGAAAGAAAAATAACGTGGATGGTGATGAAATAAAATTTGTAAAGAAAGCTAGAAGAAAGAAGAAGAAGGAAGAAAAAAATAAGAGAGAGAAAGAAGAGAAGTGGGAGAATTAAGTTTGAAATAATTTGAAATATGAGAGAGAGTGTAAAAGTAGGTGGGAAGGAGGGAGATTGAAAATTTGAAAATTGGGGTGTTTTTATAAATCCGAAAATATTTAATTTGCCCACAAGTTTTTAATGACTACACTTCAGTCCTCACTTAAGTTAATTAAAGGTTGACTTGGTCTTGTCCCTTATTCTTATTTAAAAACTTGGGAGGTCTTTTCCCCTCTTTTCTCTCAAGTGACTTGAAGAATACAGCCGAACAAAAGGAAAATTCGTAATTCGCAATTTTGATATTTTATTCGGATAAGTAATGACAAGTTGAGCAATTAAGTGCATGTGATGGCATGACAATTATGTATCACTTAAGTATTAATAACTCACACGATTAGGCGAATATTTTAGGCCGAATCAAGATAACGAGTTTCCTAATGTTTATATGGAACTCATTTATATTAGTAATTCGAACGAACATTGCGATTGGGGTTAATTATTGATAGAGTATCAATCAATGAACGGGTGATGTTAAAATGAAATAATGTAACAAATACTCAAATGTTCACATGAAACTCAATAATTAAGTTGGAAGACTTCGTCCGAGCAAATTGCTTGTCCGATTATATCTGATTGAGTTGTCATCAATGAACGGGCGATTTTAATTCAAAAATTAAAAAGGTAACGAAGGTCCAATGTTTACGCGAAACTCATTTATATCAAGATTCGAATGGACAACGCGTCCATGGTTAATATCTGGTATAGTTTTCGTCAATGAACGAGCGGCTTTCATCCAAATCAAAGTGTAACAAATAATAATTTGGCAATTAAACAAACAAACAATAATTCAAAAAAATCGGAGAGCGTCAATAAATCAACTGTGCTTGCACAGGACTCGAGGGTGCCTAACAACTTTCCGAGAGTCAACCGAAATTCTGACGCAGACCACTGAACGAGTCATAGGTGTTCTAAGGTACCTCTTTGGTGACTTGGTACACCTTTGAACTATGTCAAGTGGCGACTCCGTAATCTCTTAATAACTTGTGTACCTTTAAACACCTAAGTCACTGCAACCTTTTATTTTAGTAAATTTTAGGGCGTGACAGCACCAGAGCTTAAACTCTTAGCTATAAGCCAAGGGTTGCAGAGACTTTCTCTGCAAGTTGGCACTTGCAACAGGCTATAGAGTCTTGGCAATAGTCAAGAAGTGTATGTTGGGTGCTGATTGCACCAGAGTTTAAACTCTTGGCAATAGCTGCAGAGAACTTTACCCTTGCAACTTGAAGAAATTTTACGTTGAATCTTCTCTTGAATAGAGCATCTATAAAAGGACTGGGGTTTTAGGATTTTCTTGATCGCGTGAATGGAGAAAAGGAATGGGAGGGACTGGGCGGGTCTTTTTATTGGTTGTGAGGGATTAAATGTTTTTGGTAATGCTAACTCACACATGTTGCGAGTTTTTCCTATATATAAACGGTGAGAATATGCTTTAGGAGCGTTTCTTGAGTCTTTTAACTTGTAAATTTTAATAAATGGAAGGCAATACTTTTTTTATGTGTTTTAACTTGAATTTTTTATTATGTTATTTATACTTAGTATAATATGTATTGTTGAGATACTTTAATAGTGAACTTGAAATTTCGTTACTAACTACTCCATGTAATATGATAAATACCTTGTAAAACATTATGTTTTTAAAATTTTAAGTAAGAATTTACAGTGAAAAATAATTGTAGAAAAAAAAATATTTTTTTAAAGAGGGTCAGCCTATCCCAACATAGCCCCAACCAGCTTAGTGAGTGAAATTTTGATCCGTAGCCATTTTTGGACGCCTAAGTGAGTTTCGTCCACTATTTCACAATTCATTGAGAAATAGTCAAATTACCTTTCCCGCACACTTACAGCCTCTTGGCGTTAAAACAACACTCAGGCTAGCCACATAACAAATACGTGAGACTTTGAACAAAACTCCAGTAAAAAAATCTGGAATTTTATTTAAAGTTTCAACAAAATAGAAGTTTTATGTAAAAGTCTCAGTAAAGTCCAGGTATAAAATACTGGGACTTTGAACTATGTTAGTTCAAAGTCCCAGTATTTTATACCTGGACTTTTTCGAATCTGACTATTTCTCAGTGAATTTGTGTGCGGTGGCTACGTATCAATTAGAGCGTGCCAAACAGGCTCCCACGTGAAATTTTTACGCTTAGGGATGGATTGAGTTGCCCATTTGGTGGCCAAAATCAAATGTTGACTGGCCCGCTCCAACCCGTTTATTTTCAAAGCTCGCATGGATTGTGTGGGATAAAAAAATTTCACGCAGTGCCCTCCATAAGCACTGATCTTACCAATTTTCCCCCACTTTAAAATGTTTTAAGTAAATTCCTTCCACATCATCCCTCACTATGCGAAAGGACTATTTTTCCCCTGCCTAAATCCAAATCACATGGAACAATATCCTTCTCTCTTTCCTCCTTCATTTCCTTCTCTCCATCCTCCTTCCATTCCTTCTTTCTTCTTTGTGTCCTAGAGAGATTTAGGAAATATGTAAAATTTTTATTTATTTTATTATTTTTCTTTAATTTGTGTGATAATATAATTTTTATTTTGCCTAATCTTTTATATGTATTTATTTTTTTCTGTATTTCTTTTTAGTAAGTTTTTTCCATTTTGATTGATGATCGTTGAATTAAATTTGACGTTCCTGTAAAATTTTTTTACTTCTTATGCTTGATTAATATGATTTTAAGGTTCTTATTGGCAATAGCAATTAGATACTGTTGTTGCTCCTTGCACATAGTTAAAGTCTTGGCTATTGCCATTAATGCAAAGACTTTCTCTGCAAGTAGCCTCTATTGCATAGAGATTAAACTTGAAGAGACTTTCTCTGCAAGTTGCCTATTGCATAGAGCTTAAAGTCTTGTCTATTGACAATACTTGCAGAGACTTTGTCTGCAGGTTGCATATTGCACCAGAGGAGAAGGAAGAACTTGTATTATTCTCAAAGTGTTTCAAGTGTGTCTTACATAGAGCCAAATGTGCTCTATTTATAGGTACAAATGCATAGGTTACAAATCAACCCAAAGGTTTACAAGAATTAAGTAGTGACTTAGTAAGGAATTAGTGGTCACTTAGTGAGGAGGAATTAAGTAGGCAAAAGTGGGGTAGTAAATCATAGGTTACAATTGAGTAAATAGTGAGTAGTGGTCATCTACACAAATAAATAAATTTATAACACTCCCCCTTGGATGACCATTTGTAAATTTACCACATGTGGCCGGATTGTTTTAATCCGTATAAATATTTATGAAGCTTCACTGAATAGGTTTTCCGGGAACCTTTACATGCTTCAAGGATTTTGAATCTTTCAAGGATAAAAAAAATTGTTGCTCAATGAGCCATATAAAAGGTTGTTGCAACATTCATACGCATATCAAGTCTTTCATGCATTGCCAGACATACATCATACCTGAAGGTGATTGCATCCACCAAAAGGAGAATATAGCTCCATATAATAAATGTCAGATCTTTGTGCCTCAAGTCGTACTTTATATTTAACGACTTATTATTATCAATATTTTTGCACAAAAATATCTTTGTACACCATTGGCTTTGCACCTTCAGGTGCTTGGACTATAGGTCCAAAAACTTCACATCACTCGAGTGAAGCCAATTTTTTCTTGAATGTGTTTTGCTATTTTTGGCCAATGATTTCATGTATGTATTCCTAACAGACTTAAGCTCAAGATCCTCATAATCATATAAATATTGAGCTTTATAATATATGTAAGATATCGTCGACGATAATTTCATATCTCGGTTCCCACTCCGATATAACATATTGAGATTTCTTCACATTCATAAATTTTCAGGTACGTGAACCTCTCCTGATGAGGTTTTATGAAGTGTTATGTCGTGGGCTATTTTAGAGCCTTGCCTCCTTATTTGACCATCATAATCATTTGCTCCTTTTCTTTTTCAAAAATTTATCTTTGGAACCGAATAGTCTACCATGCTTCAGGCGTGCCTTAAACTTATTGACATAAATAGATTGTCTCACCAGGACATCAGGAGTATTAGCAGCTGGAACATAATATTTTTCTTTGGGTCAGTAATGCGTCTGGCAGTGGCTTGCATTATATTTATATGAGGATAGTAATCAAATGATAATTTAATTTATTTATTCCTCGGCTGCATTAATTTCTCCCCCTAATGTTAGCCAAACTAACATTCGTTCCCAACCTTATATGGGATCCATATTTGTGCGTTGCGGTGGAGCAATTGATAATATACTGCACATTATAATTATTAGATGGAAAATATTTGGTTCCTGACCCTGAACCAATTATGAGGGGGAATTCATTTTGTGGCATGTTGTGCACAAGTGTTGCTTTATGGATATACCATACCTCATACCTGATTTAGGTAGCATTGTTCTCATATGCATGGTTTAGCAATTGGAAGCTTTCAATATATGAATCTGTTAAACTTGCTTGTCAACATTATCAAGATAACTTATCTTGATTGCATAATCTGGAAATATGCTCATAAAAAAATTTATTTGAGCAAATACTTAACCTCGCAAGTACCATTGCGGGTTTGTAATAAAACACACATGTGACCTTATCATAGATGCATCTATTTATAATAATTATATGGTCTACATGGCAGGTGAATGGACCCACATTCACCTTTTATACATTCCAGAAGTGTGGGGATCCTGATCCCAAATTTAGTTGATCGAATAATTTATTTATCTTGAGAACAAAAAGCACAAAAAGAATTCTTGAAGAATCCTGATTCTTCAGTATATACCCATGAGAATTCTCATTTGTATACTTTGTGCATCATATTTGAACCGGGATGGTCAAACTGGTCATGCAAACTTATAAATTTATTCATCTAGTAAATTAGAAGTTTACTATAGCATGGGCATTGTAACAATAAACTAAAAATTTATTGTGGCATGCACATATAATTTTACCACACTTATATTTTGAGTAGTACATACTCGAGGAAGAAGCGGAGAGCTTTTCAAGCACATATATCTCTCCTGACATTCTTGTAGTAATATAAAAATATTCATATCTTTCTATCAAATTTAGTCTCTTAGCCTTTTTAGCAAATGTATTTGAAACGTAACAAGTTTCTTTCGAGGCATACTACAATAAATATTTTATCAATCTCATTCCTCCAGGTAGTAATATTTTGGCTCTTCCGGAGCATTCAAATAGCTTTGTACTACCATATATTTTATTACACCAACCATATGGTGAATATCTCCTTTTAAGGAGAAAATCATATTATTTTTCTCATGGTAAAATTATTATAGGCAAGATCAATTTCTTGCTTCACTTGCTCTTATGTAATTCATAATAATACATAATTATGGCGTACGTTCTGTACGAGAGCAATGATCATTTATGCCACAATAAATAATAGAATTATTATAGTCGAACCTTTTCTAGAGGTGAATTGTGGTACTTTATCAACCACGCATGGGCACGTCCATATTCATCTTTCTCGAACCTCTTCTAGAGGCGAGTTTTGATATTTTATCACATATTGCCACATTCACTTCGGTGAATGGGTCTATATTCATAATATATTTATAAATGGTCTCATTCACTTCAGGAATGGACCACAATCATTTTGGATGTGCCTCATATTCTCATAACACATTGATGGCATTATTATAATTACCGTTTGAACGGCTATTTTGAGAACCCTTATTGTTCTCTTATTTATTTCACCATGATGACATCATTCATTGCCTCGCCCATGGCTATGGTCTATACCATGGTAATTATTTTTATCGTATTTCGGACATAAAATTGTTTGCCTTCTTTCAGACATAAAAATGTTTTGTCTTCTTTCAGACATTTTATATGATGCCACCACATTCAGCTCAGGGAATGGAGCATGTCACGCTCCCACATTCACCTTAGAGAATGGTGCATATGTTGCACCCACATTCAGTTTAGGAATGGAGCATATCTGATGGATGTGCTTCATGATTTTTATTAAAATCATAATATTTTTCTCCGTCATCATTATGTCATCAATATGATGCACTGGGACCTGAACGCAATGTCTTATTATCATGGTACACCAGGACTTCAACCTAATATCTTACCCTCATGGCGCATTTAGACCTGAACACACCGTCTTACCTTAATAAATTTCAAGCCATTAATATATCACCACTTTGTGAATATAATATACATAATTGAATTAAGTTCTGCAAGACTTCTGAAATAATGCCACTCTTTATGGTCTAGACTGAAACGATTAAGTCATTTTAAGTAAAATTGCTATCAATTTCAAATCAAATGGAATATGCAAAGAAGCTTGACTTACCTTTATTTCAGTCATGGTAGTTAAATAAAGTCATGTGCTGCTAATCTGCAACTTAATAGATCTCATACTAACAAAAGCTTAGATAATAAAAGTATCAGATATAATGAATAGAGAGTCTAAGATTTATTAATAATTTATAGATAATTTAAAGTTACTAGTATTATTTAAGCAAATAGGCATAATGAGATCCAAAATGATATAATACATCTCTAATGTAACCACTGCGATTAATAGACATTCATCAGAAATGAAGCTCATTAGAGTTTTTATCTAATTAATGTTAAGCCATAACTTCTTAAATTTCATTATTGATTAGAGGGGGCTCCTATTTACATCTAGTGACCAGCATTTTAAACGCTTAACAAATACTTCGCATGGTGGTATTATGTTTAACACTGTTAGAACATCTAAAAGTACGTGTCAACACGCACATGTACTTAATATGGCAGTAATATGGGTTCAATATCCCACACATAGTCTTCAAATTAACTTGTATTCAAAACCGTGAATCCATGCACCAAAAGGAAAAAGAACAAAAATGACAAAATCATCATTCATGAGAGCAAGCTTCATTCGTAAGCTTGAACAAATTAATTTGATAAAGTAAACAGAGCTTCATGAATAGAAACACACCTCACTGTTGTAATTAATTCAATCGTGGAAATGAAACTCACATGAAAATTTCCTACGTCACTCGATCAGCCGAATTCAAAGAGTTGGAATTATTGAACCAACCAAACTACCACCTCCAAGCATCTATTTGCAGAGACACACTCAAGGTCAGTCCGTGCTTGTTTTAATTTGGTCCCGACATATCTTATGTTCGTGGTAGCGATAATAATAAAGTAGAGACTCGTACGGATAATATGTTGTAAAACTAATAGTAAAATAGTGCAAAAACAAGACAAAATATATGAGAGGAGAAGGAAGAACTTGTATTACTCTCAAAGTGTTTCACGTGTGTCTTCCATAGAGCCAAATGTGCTATATTTATAGGATACAAATACATAGGTTACAAATCAACCCAAAGGTTTACAAGAATTAAGTAGTGACTTAATAAGTAATTAGTGGGTCACTTAGTGGGGAGGAATTAAGTAGGAAAAAGTGGGGTTGTAAATCATAGGTTAAAATTGAGTAAATAGTGAGCAGTGGTCATCCAGACAAATAAATGAATTTATAACAGTAACATCACTTGAGTGGTATTACCATTAATAAAAGAAGTTTGTTTCTTGATTTGTCCAGTGATAAGTTGACCCTTAATGACGATGTTTGTAACTTTCATTCAATCTTATTTTATGTTTCTTGTGTTAGATTCCACTTTGATTTCCTAGTTAAGGTGCCCATAGCATCAGAGCTTGAACTCTTGGTAATAACCAAGACTTGCGGAGACTTTCTCGCAATTTATCCAATGCAACAAGGCTTGAAGTGTTGGCAATTTCCAAGAAGTCTGTGCAAGGTGCCCATTGCACCAGAGCTTGAACTTTTGGCAATAGCCAAGACTTGAAGAGACTTTCTCTGCAAATTACCCACTGCAACAGGGCGTGAAGTGTTGGCAATTGCCAAGAAGTCTGTGCAAGGTGCCCATTGCACCAGAGCTTAAACTCTTGGCAATAGCCAAGACTTGCAGAGACTTTCTCTACGAATTGGCCGCTACAACAGGGCTTGAAGTCTTGGCAATTGTCAAGAAGTCTTTGTAAGGTGCCCATTGCACCAGAGCTTAAACACCTCGGTAATAGCCAAGATTTGCAGAGACTGTCTTTTGCAAGTTGGCCACTATAATAAAGCTTGAAGTTTTGGCAATTACCAGGGAAGTCTGTGTAAGGTGCCATTGCACCAGAGCTTAAACTCTTTGCATAGCTAAGACTTGCAGAGACAAGTTGCCCATTGCAATAGGGCTTAAAGTTTTGGCAATTGCCAAGAAATATATGTAAGATACCCATTTTCATAGATTTTATCTAAATGAATGTAAGAGAGTAGGAATTTGGAGGAATCTAACCTTGAATTTTCGTTTCAATGGAGGAATCTGTAAAAGTTGTAGGTTTTTAAGGTTTAGAGATTGTTTGAATGGAGAAAAGGAAGGGGAGGATAGTGTGAGTCTTTTTATTAGCTGTGAGGGGTATTTTCGTCCAGAATAAATTTTATTAAATTAATGGATGACAGTTTTGCTAAACCACTATTATTGAGGGCATTTTGGCAATCCATTGTTTCCCGTGTCATATTTGTGCAATTCAGCCGTGTAGGATCAGTCCAAATTTATAGGTCTACTTAAGACAAACCAATCAATAGACCAGCCCAATATGAGTAAAATTCAATATTATCAACATAAGAGGCGTTTGGTGCGTGAGATAAGGATTATTAATCCCGTGATAAAATCAGAGATTAAGTTATCCCACGTTTGGTAGGATTTTTGAAACTGAATTAATAATCCTGGGATAGCTTATACTATAATTGTGGTATTATTTCTATCGCATATCTCATATGGGGTAACAATTACGGGATTACTAATCCTGAAATTAAATATTAAATTAATATATTTTTCCTTCTTCTAACCTCTCCTTCCAGAGGTGTTTAAGAAATTCAAGGTTAAATATGAAAATAAATGTTTATCCATTTTATATCACATTATTATTCCAATGAACCAAACATCTACCCATAATAATATATCTACTAAATAATCTCGTCATTATTAATCTCGATCATTCTTAATCTCTGAATAACCCTTTAATATACCAAATGACCCCTAAAAGTTTACCTGCAAATAATGTTTATATCAAATCAATAATTACAAAACATATGTGTTGTATACGTACAACAATCACTCAATAATGATTAAATGATACTCTCTCTATCTCAACTTATATTACACACTTTCATTTTAGTGGATTAAAAAAAAACAATCATATTTATAAGAGATATTTTTACCAAAAGAAACTCAGCATTTACCATTTCCAACACGAGAAACAAGTTAGAATTTCCCAAACAAAAACAATGTAAAAATGTGAGACTAGAGAAGTTAAACTATTACTGAGATCAATTCAACACAGCACAGGTGTCTGCAAACTTTACTTCCATAAGCTTCCTTTGCGAAGATTATCCGGCGGAGACTTTTCACCGAAAATGCTAGGAGCTCAAACCCCTACTCGGTGAGTGTACATCAATTACTTTTACTTATTCTCTTTCTAATTAGGTTTTTGAAGGATTTATAGTAAATGACGCATTTGTTTATGTTATGTATTGTACAAATAATGCACTTGCTTATTTGATTTTTACGCGTACCAAGACGCTGAGTTAGGAGTTGAAATTTAAGACTCAAAATATTTTTGAGGAAATTATGCGCTTGCTCAATTGATTTTTCATTACGAAGACGTGGACTTACGAGTTGAAATTTCTACACAACGTGAAAGTAGCTTAGAGATTGAGAGACTAGTGTTTTTATGTTATCAGAACAAGTATTGCATTTGCTAAATTAATTTGGCTTTCTGAAGATTCCGAGTTAGGACTTGACATTTAAATCTATTTGGATGACACAACACACAGGCAGCTGGAGATTGAGATATATTTTTATTGACAAAATAAGCAACTTGCTAATGAATTTGACTAGTATTACGATTCCAAAGGGTGCTCACTTAGGAGTTGAAATTTGTGTCATTGAAATCTCTATTTCGATTACACTGCAATCAAGTAGCTATACAGAAGCATTACTATTGTGAAACTGCTGAGTAAGAAGTTGAAATTTGTGCTGTTGAGTTCTTTATTACACAAGTAGGCTGAGACAAATTATTGTGATAATCTTAGCTACTGAAAAAATAATGAACCTTCCAAAATAATGTGAATAACATTAGTTCGTGGTGTGGAAATTCATCCTTAATTAGTTATTCAAGCAGCTGCAGTAATAACCTATTGTGCTTACTTTTTCAGTTGAATGAAATTATGAATTTGCTAAGTTGAATTTCACAAGAATAAGTATGACGATTCCTAAGATGCTGATAGTTGCTTACTGAATTTGCATTACTGCTGTTTTTGACACTTCCCTTTGAGATTTGGTTAATTAGATGTGAATTTGCAGCATTTCCATTGATGATTTTTGATCTTTGTTTTCTTAGTTTTCAACTCAATATGGTTTCAACTTCCTTTGGAAATAAATGATGGCGAGGCTTTTCCTTCAGTTGATCGACGTTGAATGATTAATGAGAAAGGATGAAATATGTCTTTGTTTTGCTCCTCATCATTGTGTTCTTTTCTCTTCGTTTTCTAAATTTCTGTGAATACATTATTCTGAATATAAGAGTATGATAAGACAAGTGAAGGGTGTTATACTATTCGGTTCTGTTTGTGTCCATTTGCCTTCTCAAGTTCAAAAGCCATGCAGGTCTGAGTTGCTATGTATGGCGAAGAAGAATTCAAAGATGTTAGGGAAAACCATTGTGGAAGATGAAGAAGCATCAGATGTTGAAACGGATCCCCTCTTCTGGCATGACGTTATGGACGTGTATTTCATTCGTGGCAGGGAGTCTAGGGGGCGTCAGGAAGATGATCTTGTATTCTTTGTTAAAAAAATGGTACAAGTCTTTTTATTTTCTCCTTGTTATAGGGGTTTTAAGTTGCAAGTTGCTGAATCTGAATACAGTTTACTGTAAGTGAATTACTACAAGGTTATACATTGGTGTAGCATTTGCAGAAACATGGGTCAAATGAAGCTGAATCTGAGAACTCCCCATACTTTGTACGCAGGTGGGCACCGAAGGTAAAAGCAACACAAGTTTTTTCGTTGAGATTTTGCTTATATGCATGTTGAAGTACTTCCTTCCAGTTAAGGTGTTAAGCATTTGAATGTATGATGCATGTTCTATAGAACGCAATGATCTATACGGGTGAATAAAGCTGAGGAGAATTTGTTTAAATCATCAAGCTTAGTCTTTTTTCACATGTAATCGAAGGGTTTAGGTTTCATCAAGATTTTCTTCTTTAGTTATTTAGACTGTCTTTTTTTTTTTGGTTATAATTTGGATTTTACGCAATTTCTCTGTCCCTGTTTGGCTATGCTATAGTGCATATGCAAGAAGATTGACTTTGATACTCTATGTATCAAAAAAGCAAAATCAAGGTTTTTTAAAAAGAAGGAAAATCAAGGTATTTCAAGATTCTGGATTAAGCCTGAAATAGAGAGTTTAATTCAAGTAAATGGGACTAGAAAATTATATCTAGGATATTGAAAGGGGTTGATGTTGGACGCACTATATCTTGATCAACTGTTGCCAAATGCTATCTAGGGAAGTGGCAGTGAGGTGTTCATATTTTGTCTTGCAAAAAATATGAGTTGGCATCTCCCAAAGTAGGCAAAAGAGTAGTAGTCTAGAAATTTGTACTTAAAAAAAGAAATACTAGAAATTTGTAAGTTCATCAAAAAGCTGTTGCTTAATTTGCTGATCAAAAAGCATTTGTCAGCAACACATTCCTAAAGCTCATTTAATTTTTCTGATGATTTTACTTTGTTGGTTTCATCGCTTTACTTGGACCATATGTTTGTTGGGGATATAGACTTCGAGAATGTATACTAGCTCTGTTTTTGCGCAGAGACAGTGAGCATTGCAGAACATATGTGGATGTGTCAGTATGCTTTGTGGACCTTCCATCCATTTGTGTTTAAGATCATGCAACTCTATAAGAATTTGACATTCTTCATACTGCAGAATGATGCACTGCTTCCTTTTGCACGACCTGTGAGCTACTGTCTCACTCCTGTTTTAAGTCTATGCCTACTAACAATGCGCCAATGAGAAAAATATGTTTTAGGAATGGATCTGGTTTTCAAGTTCCTTATATTTATGGTGTAACGGTTTCTGCTTGCTTACATGATATAATGATCGTGTTCCAAAGCGCTAAATTGTTTCTGAAACTGAAACATGTAAGATTCAGTGATCAGAAAACAGTTCATCTAGATTGCATGCGCACTTGTCTTCTTTAGAATATTCAAATTTTATGTATTCTTGGGCATCCCGAGCCTCGCTTGATATTATCCACTCCAAAATTGACAAAACATTTTGATGTTAAGAAATTAATTTGACAAAAGCCATAGAAATTATGTACAACAAGAGACGACGGGTTCTCTAGTTTCTTTGCTTAGACAATTTAGTGGTTAAGTTTGTAGATGAATGAATTAAGACTATTGATTATCTGTTTGACTTTATATTTGATTTCGTATGCGTTAATGGTGAAATTAATCAATAATAGTTACTGTAGTTATTTACCTTCGTAGGATACAGTAGATGATATAATATGTTTCCTAAGTTGACAAATTTTCTATGTTCATAATCTTCCTGTCAGTTGGATGACTTAATTGGTGCAAGTTCAGCAGATGTTGATTGGAGGCGCTCCTTTTACTTGAACTTAATTGCTCAAACATCTTTTAGTGTGACAGTGGCAATTTGCAGGTATGATTCCTTATTTCTTTGTTCCTTGATGGGTTGTCTTAGTGTTCTCTTTCACATGGTTTTTGATGTTTCTTCGACTGTGGGCTATGTTTGATGAGAAAAGGAAAGTTTACATACCTCTCAAATTATTAATGAACTCTGTTTAATAACAGAATCTTCAGAATACCCCTATAAAATATTTTGAAATGGTCCTGATTTTGTCTTTTGATCTGCGAGAAATTTGACTTTTGCCAGGATACTCACTGTTGCTGTATCGTATGTTTATTTTTATCAGCTTAAGCTTAACAAACTTTTATCATTCTCTCTAATGGTTTTGTTCTTTTTCATCTCTTTTGGTTTTGTGGTAGTCAGCAGGTCCTTCAGAATTACCAATCCGGCAAAGACAGACCATTATCTCCTATATACAAGGCAAGTACCATATCAGAAAGCTCCTCTTAGTGCTCTTATTACTCTGATTTACGGTACTGTTCAAGCAGCCTTTGTTTAATAAATCAGCTTTCTTTTTTTAATTACTGAAGAAAGCCATATAGAATCTTTGTGATATGTTTTGCTGCTTGCTTCTCTCTCTGAATTTTCCTCAAAAGATTTTCATCAGTGACCAGCGAATCTGGTTGCATCTTCTTATTTCTCTCTTTCAGGTTGTGAAAACTGTCTATGCATCTCCAAGTCGTATCAACTTTCACTTGGACTCAAGGAAGGCAAGTATTTCTAATATCTAAAGATCTATATGACTCCTTTTATGCTTGACTAAAATGTCATCTGACGACATTATTGATATATTTTTCAGGAAGTAGAAACAACCCCTGCCTACCCAGAGATATGTTTTGCTGTTGATGACTTCGATTCCACTTTTGATGCAGTGGTAATACATCCACTTTCAGAGCATTTTGTTTAAGTTGCTATGTGGTAAAATATATATTTTAGCGACTCAGAAAGGTATAATGTGCTAGAAAGCTTGTTAAACATCAAATAGTCAATAATTGTTGCCAATTTACTTTTATTTAGATTAGCAGGTGAGTTAACCAATCTAGGTTTTCATGTTTACTCTAACATTCATCTGCATTAGATTTGTGAACAAACAATTACCTATTGAAGGATCATGAAGGTCTGCCATTTTGTATGTGATCCATGTTAATAGGCACTGTGACATCTTTTATAGTTTCAGACTGTAAATACTAAATACCAAAATTCTGTACCTATAGCTTGCATACATGCTTGTTGTTGCTAAGTTCCAGAAGCTTTTGTTACGTATCTGATATCTCAAGTCACTGGCAGTTGCAATTTCCAGTATCTGATCTTTCCATCATTGTTTTGCATCCTCATTTTGCTCTCTATCCAGTTTATGCAATTTTACTGCATTAATTTCTCTTTAGTTGGGAGAACATCCTCTAATTTTCTACCAGATCCTAATTGTCTTGTGATTTCTTTCACTGAGTTTTAAATGAGGAAACTTGTGGAGTGCTTCATTAAATGCAATTCTTGGACTGTGCTCATAGAGTTCTGCAAATCATTTTAGCTATTCTATTTTTGCCACCTCTCACTGTAAAATCTTTTGTGAAACTTCTAGTCGGTCTGGCTTCCACTCATATTTATGTAGAAAATCACGGAGTATAAACCCCTTCAGCTGTAGGACTGCTACTCGATTCTCAAAGACTTTAATCGTCAGCTGAACATGATTAGGGGCATCGATATAAGGTTGGCTTTATCCTTCAATTAGCTTACTTATATGGAATAGAGATTGATGCCCATGCCAGCTGATCCAATTTGAAGCTGCTATGTATGACACCCTGAAAGAGCAGTAGAATAGATGACATTGGGCTATACGTTCTTGTTTTTTTCCAACTAGTCTCCTGGAAAGAACAAATATTGCTTAAAGTTTGTCTGAGATTGATTTCTCCCACAGGGCGGATGCATGAAATCAAGGGTAGTATTCCTCGAAGGAGCACAAGTCCGATAGCTGCTTAAGTTAACACTCACAAAAATAGATTAGAGCAAATTTCTTTCACTTTTGATGTGACTCAACTAGAAGCACTGCACGTTATTTCTTTTAGGTCCTGACGGATGTAGATCACTGCTATTGTGTACTTTTAAATGCACATGATGGGGCTGCATTTCCAAGTGAGAGAATACAACAAGACCGCAATCCAGCTGATACATCAAAGAGTGATACAAGTTCTGGAAAAGTACTAAGATCAAAGGTAAGAGAACATGATTTTCTCTAGAGCGACTAGTATTTATATTTCTTTCTTTACATTGTTTGTTTGTAATGACACATAGACTTCAGTTATAGCACTGAATTCTACACTGTTATTTATTAAAGAAATGGGAACTTGTGTAATTGATGTAATTGACAGGCACTTTTATTGATCATGCAAAATTTCATCTGTTTACCTGCATCTCAAATGAAAAGTTTAGGGAGCCAAGCAGCTCAGAGATGACGTATTTGGTCTCTGACCTGTTTTGACGTCTTACCAACCACTTCCCGCAGTAGTATTTTTTTCACTTGCATAGCGTAAAACTAAGCACTTACATTTTACTCTTTTCAAATATTTGAATCTTGATTATGTTGTCTAGCTTGCAAGTATTCTGACAAAGTATTTGAGTTCCTCCTATGTTAGACAGTGCCTATATTTATGTATTTAGCATGTCTTCGTAGTTCTCATCAAAATTTAGTTGTGAAGTTGTTGGCTTCTTGACAGTTTGTAATGTGATTCCAGATCACTCTTTTCTCAGGTTTCGTTAGCTATCAAATGGTTCGGGATGCATATGATGGTAAACCTGCTGTTTCAACCTTTTTTTTTAAAAAAAAAAACCCCAGCCCTCCCCCCCCCCCCCCCCCCCCGGAAACAAATAGTGGCCCTCCCACTTTTTGTTCCTACTGTGACTCGAACCCACAACCTGTTGGTTGTAGGTGGAGGGTGCTTCCCATCTGAGCAACCCTCACTTGTCTATGTGGCCTTCATTATCAGTTAATTAATTGTTTTTCGTGTTTCAATGTGCCTCTCTACCTTTCAGGCTTTCACAAGGTAGTGGTGAGGTTTGCGTACACCTCACCCTCCCCAGACCCCACTTATAGGATCTGGGCATGTTGGTTTTGTTGTTGTTGTTGTTGTTCTTGTTCTTGTTGTTGTCTCTTAGTCATGGTACCTGAACAAATTTTAGACGTGAAAATGGTGAACCATCAAGGTTTTTCCAGTTTGCCTGTTCTATTGCACTTGTTTGTAGACCAAAATTTACTGTGTAGCAACTAAGATGGGATTGTTGTGCTGTGAAATTGATGGGGAACCTTTTTTTTTTTTTAATGATAAGGAAAATTGATGGGGAACTATTGTAAGTGTGAGGACTGCATTTTATAGTATGACCTTATGGATTTCAATCCTTTCTTTGCCATAAAAAATGGAATTAATTGAAAAGTTAATTTGATGACATCACATCCATAAAACTTTCAAAAGTTGGACAAAATAATATAATTGGTAGAATCGTAGCCTTTCTGTAATGTATGGCACCATTCTTGTGCTCGTTTTCTTCTTAAAATAGAACGATATGCTTACTTATCCACGGGAAAAAAATTATAGTAGAATGGTATCAAACATTTTTGGATGTTCCAAAATAGGAAAATCACATCCATTCGGGTGGAGGGAGAATTATTTAAGCGGTTGATGTCACAACCAAAGCCGCAATGCCAATGTTTAAATGAAAGAGTTGACATAGTAAATTGTGAATTTTCAATTGCAAAGTGATTTCCTACTCATGTGTTTACGGTAGTTTCTAGTGAAAAGCAAAACTTTGTGATCTAATTGTCAACTCATTTTATGTTTGTTCACAGCTGGAAGATCTGGATTTGGGAGCCTTCTCTCTCTTCATTCTGTTGGAAAAACAGATAGAATGTACATGAAAGGGCCTGGGGGACGTGGGGAAGTTGAAGTTGCTGTATCTGGTGTAGTAGGTAAACTGCAAAGCAGTTATTGCTTTCTGCTCCATCTTATCATATCACAAAATTTTACCTCCCTTTGTGGGGCTATGTCATTTGATTTCTCGTTATAATTTTGATTACTGGTTAATTACTTGAAGGGTAACTTAATATATCTTCTCAATATTGCTCAGTTGACTCGAGAACTCAAACGGGCAGTGACCTGTTCACGGAATTCATGTAGATTTCATAGGAATAAATATTTCTAAGAATCTTAGAAAGACCTGAATTTTGTGCTAGTATGCATGGCATCTTTGCAACATTGGTGCATTTTATTGAGTTATATGATTTTTATTTGATTCAAATAAACATTGCATGGTGATTGTTCACTTTGACTAAAATGAGATATGTTAAATTGTTTAATTTTTTCTTCGAGTCCTTTGTAATCAACATTCATGATAGATCTTCGCTAATATTGATCTATTTAGACCTTCTGCAAAGTAAATCGTCAGTGCTTTTACTTCTGTGTATCAGATCAAAGCAAGCAGGATTTCAGCCATCATTCTGTAGATCATAGTGCTGGAAAAGGATTAAGCTTCAGTGCAGTTGTGCGACGAGCTGCATCAGTTGCATCAGAGGCAGCAAAGCATGCGTATGCTGCTGCTTCCGCCACGCGAGATGAAGGAATGATCCCCCTTAAGTGCTGTTTGATGTCAATATCATTACCTTGGGAAAATATTGCCCATGATCTTTTGTTCAAGGTGAGAGCAATTCCAGTTGGTTCATTATTCACCGTTCAGATCAACGTGTTTAGTTACTTTTTCAAGGAGCTCCTTAATGAATAGACCTCTGGATGAAATTTCTTGTTGCCTTTTCAGGGAAGTCCTCCGGTTAACCTGTAAGAGCTCGTGTTGGTTTCAGGGTTGCATAATCTGTTCAGCAACTCAATAGAGTAGTATGAGTCGTAAGTTTGACTCCAGAGGTGGAGAAGACTAAAGAACAAAAGTTATTGGAAGGCGATATGGCTGCGTGATTATGAAACAGAAAGAAGTGGTGATAATATGTATATAAGTTGACAATCCCCTCCCCGCACAAGATTTGCCTTCCATGCTGGGAATTTATCAGAAATTCGACCCGAGTCTAGAAAGTCTTCTTTGTGTCCAATTGGCATGTTGTTGTTGCAATCTGATTAGTTCATCATAAACAAATCCTTTTGGTTTGCTATCCGAGATTCATTTACATTTTACTAGTCCATTTTTCTTTTATGATGTTCACTGATTCTACTCCCACTCTAAATTAGTGCCTGGACCTGTTTTTGGGAGGCACAAAAATTCAATCGAATGGAGGATGGGACTAGCTATTACTAATATGCAATGATCCGTTATTGACAATTGAGAGCTTCACGCTGGGGTTGATACACAATATCTCTTGTGATCATAGTGGGATACCTTTGCCATTGTAAATAAACACTGAATATATGCGTCTCTAGCTTCCTATACTTTTGCTTATTTAATAGTTTGTGTTGGTCGTGACCTTTTATTGTTGAAATTGTACCATTCCTTCTTTTGGTTAACCAGATTGTACCGTTTCCTTTAGGTGATAATGGGTAGTCAATCTACATCATCCATTTTGATACAATTGACAAAGTAGATGATTCAGATTCGAGCTGTAAAACACCTCTTCCACCAAAGACTTGCACCATACGAGGATGAGCTCTGTTTAATTAACTAATTTGTTAACTTACTGTACCTGACCACAAACTCATCCTGGTTCAATTCTTCCCTAGGAAAATAATTCTCTGCATCTCTAATATCGTAGCCCTTTCCATCCCACACTCAACACTATTTCCCATATTTTAAACGTTTTCACAATGGGAGGATATTTTCTTGCTTGAGAAGAATTGAGTGAATAGCAAAAGGAAAAAAAAACTGGGCATTTTATTGTATAGGTACTGTCGACTTGTCTCCCTTCATAGAGTCCCAACTTGCCCCAGATAATAGAAAGAAAGCAAGATCACAAGTATAATGGTAGCTCTTTCTTTATGACTTTATCGTACCAATCACATGGAACCTACTACTAGCTTTGAAACAAATGGGGAGGAGAAAGAGGAAAGGAGAGAGTATAATGGGGGCAAGTGCCAGTGTTAACTTTATCTACAAATGAAGGACGATAACAAAGTAACAGAGAACCAGGCAATACTGCATGTTATCCTCCACTATAGTATGTTTTAACATGACAAAACAGGAAATAACTGCCAACAAAGAAAACTACTTCAACTTCCCTCAACTAAAAAAACTGACCTTTGAGGGGAATATTCTTCAATCTATTAATTTAAATAACTTAATCATTTCTGATGCTCTCTTTACTTAGTGCTAATGCAATCTAACATACAAAGACAAGCTCTCCTTTAGTCGACAAACATTTAAAAGTGATTTACATTAAGGAAACAACAAACGAGATATGAATTTATCATGTTTTTTAATGTTTGAGCAGCTTTATCTAACATTTCCATAGCTTAGTGTTCTCCACAAGCGGCTGGGACACACTGCCTTACAACATTAGTGGTAGTATATGTTAATTAAGAGTCATGACGAAAGGATAATGCACTGTTAAAATTACCAACTTGAGTAGCATGCATGTTTTGATTTATCTGAATAATTAATTGAGAAAATCTAGAATAATTAGTTTAAATTTTGAATTTTAAATATTTGTTAGAGTTGTTAGGTAGTTGAGCTATTGTAGCTATTTTGAATACTTGGTTGCTGAATTTTTTGTTGAAGTTTGGCTATAAATAGCCTCAATTTGAATAAGAATAGTAGAGACAATTTCAATCTATTTTCAATCCTAGTTTTTGTTGCTCCATATTTTTTAACAAAAACCAACAATTGGTATCAAGAGCCTCAACTGATCTTACGGGATCTGTGAGTCGAACAAATACTTTTAACCATTTTTAACCATATCTAATTTTTAACCTTATTTTCAACCATGGCAAGCAACAGTCTCTCTTCCAATGCCTCACAAATTTTCACTGATAAAAACTCTTTAATTTGGTTAGTGAAGATAAAATCCTACTTTACAACCTACTCCTTTGTCCAAGTCATCAATAATGAATTCTCCAATGGTGAAATCAATGAGATTTACGGCCAAATCAATATGTATTTGGCTGCTTTCAATCAACAACATAATGAAAGTTTGTCTATGAAATACTTGAAGTATGTGATGGAAAAAGACAAGAAAATTGAGTTCAAGAAGAAGAAGAAGAAAGAAGAGGAAGAATAAAGTGTCAAACTCAAATTGGATATACCAACTTGAGTTTGAGGGGGAATGTTAAAATTACCAACTTGAGTAGGATGCATGTTTTGATTTATTTGAATAATTAATTGAGAAAATCTAGAATAATTAGTTTAAATTTTGAATTTTAAATATTTGTTAGAGTTGTTAGGTAGTTGAGCTATTGTAGCTATTTCGAATACTTGGGTGCTGAATTTTTTGTTGAAGTTTGGCTATAAATAACCTCAACTTGAATAAGAATAGTAGAGACAATTTCAATCCATTTTCAATCCTAATTTTTGTTGCTCCATATTTTTTAACAAAAACCAACATGCACAAACTCAATTTGTGTAATCATCAATCGGGTGAATCTATATGCTCCACTATGCTAACTAGGCAGTGGCCATAATACAACTTTATTATTAGTGCATCTATCTCGACCTTAAAATTTAATTTAGACAATATTGAAGAAACTATGTTGACGTATGAGACCATCTAATAAGATATTAGTATAAATCACACTTGTATATACTTGATTTTTCCAATATGTCATTTCACGGGCAGACTCTGATTCTTTTTTTTTTTTTTTTTTTCTGGAGTCAAATGAAAATTCAATTTTATAATAGGTGTGGGGTGAAAATTAAACTAGAACGACCGGTGATAAATCCAGGACCTCATCATCCTCTGAAATCAAGTTGACAGATGAGACCATCTAATCTAAACTTTTGTTAACATACTTTTATATTCTCAAAAATTCAGCCACACTCCACTGTTATACATGCTAAACTTATTATGGCCCGAATGCAGGGCTTCATCTTAGAAAGACAATAGAATCTCAAGCCGTTGCAAATTGAATTTCACTCAAATGCTCCTATCTCCATATACTCCATTATGGATTAAATGATACTTATTTTGCCCTTCTAAATGATTGCAAGTCTTCACTAACTGAGCGAAGAAGCCAAGCACATATATAGAAAAACAAATCATGTTAGCCAGAGGCAAAGTCAGGTTTTGAAGCTTAGGGATTTAGGTTTTAGTCCTTATAAGTTAGGGGGTTTTAAATTAATAATTTGAACATACTAAATAAATTTTTTGAGACGAATATAGCGTTTGGACCAAAGCTATGGGGTTTGACCGAACCATCGAATTCTATGCTGTCTTCGCTACTGCATGTTACAGACATGCTATGTAGATTTGGTTGTAATGATACTTCTCAAACTACTCTAATATGCTTTTATTCCCCACATATTTTTTCATTATCTGAACTGGATTATGATTCTTCTTCCTAATCATGAAAAGAAAAATCTTATTTTGTAATAGTTCACTGTCATAGTTAATATAAAGGCTTTGATTAGCTAAAAAAATTTGTACAATGTTGTGATTTTTGCGCTAATTGAGGGTTTAGGTATCTCAAATACACAACACACAAACACTTTAAAAAACTTCAAAAATATAACTAATACTTTCAAATTTATTACAAAACATCACTTAAAGCAAAATATACATGAATATTATATATACATATATATTTATGGATATATAATAACATACACATGACATATAACTACATGAAATGATATGTAAAATTGTACGTATCATATATACATAATTGCTGGAGTTTGTATATATTATGTTAAAATATTTAAAATAGCTCCTTAATATTGTATATTTCTATAAAGAGCCCAATAATGTTCAACAGGCCACAATACCCATAGCTGTTTTGGTATTATCTACTTTTCAAGAATATAATAATGCAAATAAGAACTCCCAAAATTATTTCTTTTTTGGATGAAAATGAAATAGGGGAAAGGGAACTTACACCAAAAATGGGTATAGGCTTTTTAAACAAAGGAGAGGACAAAAAGCTTCGGTGATAGAAAACTAAAAAAACAAGGCACATGGGTGTACAAAATTAACCAGTAATAGCTTTACTCGTATTCTCAATAGCACATGAATAAGGTAGGCATCAGTAACTGACTGTCCTTTGTTAATTCTGTAATCTGATTTGTTGTTTCTGTTTTTTTGGTCTGATCCTTCGTCATTAAGCTAATCTTTTCTTTTTTTATCCTTTTCGTTTCTCTACGCCCTTTTCTACAGGAAAACCCCACCACGCTGAAAAAAAAGCATGCAAAGGGTCCATCACTATCAACTTCCCCCTATCCCCAAGGGGCCACCTGTCCTCCAATTTTTTGTATTCACATTAATACTCCAATATAATAATTCTCTCACTTTTAGGATGACAATTTTGATCTAATCTCATATTTTCAGGTTAATGATTAATTAAGGTCCAGTTTGGTTTCACTAGCTTATAAAATTTGTCGTATTCGACACCAATCCAATTTTTTTTTAATACATGTTCTACACATACATATGGTAGATGAGTGTGAGATTTATATAAGTGGCTTTTAACTAGTTATTAGGAATGGGTCTTGCTTGTTTAGTGTCCTCAATTTGTTTAACCCCCTCAACTTAGGGGTAGCAGAAAGGCCCCTTTAGGTTTTGCAAGTTTCAAGGGCAACTAAATAAAGAAGAGAATTTATAAACTCTGGATACTTACACCAAGTTAAATTATATTTATAATATGCATGTTAAGTACTGATTGATTAACTAAGGTGAAAGTGAATATTATATATAGTTCATTATTAAGTAATAGTAGAAGTGTATGTATACAAAATACACAAATCATGCGTACAATATTGGTGAGTGTAAATGTCTAAGTTTCTTTTTCTCTTGAATAAATTAAAAGACTAAACACTCAACAGAATTATTAATTCATTGAATAAAAGCCTTTGACATGATACCCCGAAGAAAAGGAGGGGTGTGGAATGGCTGCAACTTCCTTTTTATTTTCTTAGACTTCCTTCTAACTTGTATTCTCGTAGTAATTCGAAAAGGAGAGAAAAAGAAAGGAGAGAATATTCTATACGTATAATTCCAAGCAGACCCGTTTAGCTAAGATGTAACTGTGATAGCGATTTCATAGGACTTAGATAAACAAATGACCAAATAAGTAGATAGTTCCTTAATTTTGGTTTGATTTACCATTTCATTAACTAACCGCGGTGTGACCTATTAGACACCTAACAAGTTAGGGCATACCTTTACAAAGTTACTCTAAGATCGTGATAAGTTCAGGGCATACCTTACAAGTTTATCTAATCCTTTTTTATATTCTTCACTTGGTTTCAGGTGAGATCTTCATTCCAATCTTCACCAGCTTTTTATCATCAGCTGCATGCCTGCAATAATCAGAAATAAATTTATCTAAACAAACATGAATACTTGCATTCCTCTAAGTGTGAACATCAGAAGATCTATAGCAACCGAAAAAGTACTTCTCCTCTTTTACTATAGTATTTTAACAACATAGATATACTGTAGCAAACAACTCTGGGAAAATGTTGCAGAGAGAACATACCCTTTAACTGTATTGCAAACATTGAACTTGTTGCAATTTATAGTGGCAAGACAAGATCTCAGCCTAACAAATTGGAATCATATACTTCATTCATATACCTTCAGAGTTAGTTAACATGTTTTATATATAAATAAATGTCATAAGGACTAGTTAACACCATATTTACATAAATAAGAAGAATTTAGAATGTATAATACTAAGAAATAAAAGGAGATATTGCAAGTACGTACTAAGAACTTCCAAAATACTAAAAGGTTTCAAAAATTCACTGTCCCTCTTAAGATTTTGTTTACCCCACTCCGCTTATTAGACTCTGCCCTGTCCCGCTTAACCATGTCGGTATCTCTACGTAGCATTAACAGTTCCATGCGATCGACATCACCTAACCACAAATCATGACTCTAATGAAAATATGAAAAGTAAAAGTTTGAAGAAAAAAAAAAAGTCTATCTTAAGAAAAAAGGCAAACCATAAAAAAAAAAGAAAAAATTAAAGAAAACCCTCTCACCTTGAATACAAAAGACGTAATTAACTTTTTGATGGACGATAATACCCACACTTTTACAAAGTGCAATCTTTAATGGATCCCACATGTCATTCTTCATCCTCCATAAATACCCTTCTCTAGCACCTCAATTCTTCCCTTTTCCCTTTCCTTTCTCCCTCTTCATTTCAAAAAAAAAATCTATATATCTTTACTTATATTTTATCAATATGATGTTTGAAGAACCGGTTCATTACCATTTCCCGGTTCTTGAAGATGTTCTTTCACCTAGTGATATTCATGAACTCTTATCTATGCTTCAAACAGAAGTAGAGCTCCCGGCTCAGTCTACATCCGGTTCAGAAACAAACCGGTGTGTTTATTCCTTAGAAGAACGAAAGCGGCGTAGAAAGATATCAAACCGTGAATCTGCCCGACGGTCTAGATATCGAAAGAAAAAGCACTTAGATAACATCACGGATCAAGTGGACCAGCTAAAAGTCGAGAACCGGGAGTTAAAGAACCGGTTGTGTCTAGTTACACATCAGTGTCAAGTTGCTCAAAGTGAAACGGACCGGCTTATACTTGAATCTTTTGTCCTTCAACAAAAATTAGCCGGTTTATGTCAAATCTTACATCCCATGCAGCTCCAATGATCTTCATTAACGTTAAAAAATATATATATAAGAATAGTATTCGTCGTCATCTTCTTCTTCTCTGCTTTGTCTGTCCGACTGTCTATCTATCTTTCTCGTGCTATATGCATGCATGAAGAACGTTCGAAATGAAACATGAGCGGAATAGTGTAAAATGGTCCATTTTAATTTGCATGGGATGAATTTTGGACGAGGGTCTTGACTAATTGTGTGGTTAAACCCTCTAGTTAAGTACGTGACGTGACCACTAGTTTGGTTAAGGCTATGTTTGACAAGGCGTAAATAATTTCATAGTTTTATGTATCAATCTTCTTGAAAATATTTTCATTTTTACGCCTAACCAAACAAAGTCTTAGGTCTAGTAGTCATTATGTGTCTGTTTTCGTTTTTATGTTTTTAATTTGGGCTTATAAGCTTTTTAGGGTTAATTAAGAGGAAAAAGCATTGTAAATTAAAGTTAAGGTTGTAGTTTCATCATGAATTATGTAAATATTGAGTAGTATGTTTTCTCCTTCTATCCGGTTGTTCGTCTATAAATACTACTAATATATTTGTTCGGTCTTCGAATTGAAAGGGTGGTTAGTTATATACCTGATTTCGCACCCATGCATATAAAGCTTTAAGATAATGACCCTTTTTGGGATAAAGTTAAAAGAGGCAATTATGTCAATTAAGCTAAAGTTTATTATGCAAGGACCCACGTTATCTTAATCTAACTCTAGCTTCTTTATTTGCTTAATGCGTCCGGCTGTGATTATTATAATTAATACCAATTGCAATTAGTACGTTTCACTTTCAAGTAAACTGGAGTTCATTATATGAATCTTCACTGGTTAGTTCACTTCATCTAAACCTGTCTGCTTATTAAAAAGAAGAATATTGTTCCGATACAATGTTTTGAATTTTGATACCTTCTAATTATACAAAATGAGGATATATTGGACACCTAAATCTAGGTTAAACTACTACCACAAAATTCGGCTTTAATAGTTCTCTGTTTTTAAAATTTGGTACTTTTAAGTTAATTTATACCATTATGAGGATCGAGCACTTTAATCAAGGATGATACTACCACAAATTTTGGCTTTAATTGACTGTTCTCTCTACGGGCATAACACTTGTGAGTTCCACTTAAACAAACCAAAATAAATAATGCTACTCACTGCTGGTTCTCAAATTCTCTAATATAAACAAATGATAAAACCTAACTAACAAAGATAAAAGCATATTATAGGATAAATTAACACTTTCTGAAGACGTTATGAAGCTCATTTTTATCAAGTTTGCCCAAGTGGGCATATGTTTTACTTTTCAATGGTTTTCTTTTTAATAGCTAAAAGTATAGTATTCAACGATATTAGTTTGTAAATTAATTAACTTGTTCTCAACAAATGAAGTAGATCTAAGACACCTAATATGTCGTTTGCAAAACTAAAGTAGATGTAGTTGTGATGTTTGGCATTTTATGCCTATATTTTCTTAATATTTCTTTACGGTTGAGCATTTTATTCGCCCGTTTTCTAGTTTATGAATGTGGTTTTGCACTGATTTTATGTCGTGTGTATGTAGGTCGTTATGAAGTGTAATTGGAGCTTCTAAGAGCATGATCGAGCAAGGAATGGTTGGAAATTGATTGAGAATTGGATCGAGCACACGAAGGCACGACACGAGGCGAATTGCGGAGCAAGGAAGATGTTGAATTTGCCTGGCGCTATAGGCCATGCGGCGCGCCTTCCAAAGCGCTCCACTACTGGCGCGTTACTCAGTGCGGCGCGGAGCCAAAGCGCCCAACTTTCGACGTCTTCTGCTTGTCCAAGCGCGGTCGGGGGCGCGGGGCGCCAGTTATAGCGCCTCTGGAGCGTGTTTTGACTTCCTATTTCGTCTACGCTTAGGTGTAACTTATTACTAGGCCTTTGTAAACCCTATAAATACTCTTTTACTTAGTTTTTGATAGAAGTTCAGACTTTGGAGCAATTTGAGAGCACCATACTTCATTGAACAAGGGTTTATTCCTAATCTTTCATCTATTTAATCATTTACATCATTATTTCATCAATTCATTGCCTTGTGATTATGAATATGCGTGGCTAAAACTTACGTTCTGGGGTTAGAGTATTACATGAAAGTTGATGTTTGAAGATTGATTCCCATTAATTGAATCCCATAACGGGTTGCTTATTCTTTCTTGATTTCACTTGCTTAATTATTAGAGCTCGATAATTATGCATTATCTATGGTTTTTAGATTGAACTCGAAAGAGGGAATTTAATTACGTAATAAGAAAGAGTAGGACTAGTTTGTGAACCCGGGCATCGGGGAACCAATCTGTGAGTAGGATAGACATATACTTGCTCGCCTAGTTTAACTAATTATAGAATTCGTTAATGTGTGCACGTGATTCAACCCATAGACATATAGGGATTGAAGTAGCCTGCATAGACTGTGAAGAATCGAAAGATTTTCACAGGTACATTTACTCTGTTAGTTAGTAACCCGGGATTTAAGAAGTGGAATCAATTGGAAAACTCAACTGGATTGTTCGTAACTCTGACCCTGGACCATCGTCTTAATATTGTTAACAACCAAAGTTTGCACCATTGTTTGACTACACTTCCATCATTTTAATTACTGCTCTTTAGTTACTAAAACTCTCACCATTGAAGAAAAAGATCCCTGAATAATTGTTAGAAATTGTTTGTTAAGTGTCAGTCTGAATAGTCCTCGTGGGAACGATACTCTACTTATCATTTTATTACTTGTCGACCGCGTATACTTGCGTGTGCGTTTGGGAGCAACAAGTTGTTTTCAAGAAAAAAAAAATGTATTCAACGAATTTAGCTTAAACTTAACTATTTTCAAGAAAGAATTTAATATATATAAGAACGTCAAATATCGATCCATTACATAAAGACACTTCATTATTCAAAATCAATGTAGTGGCAGATGTAAAATTTGAACTTTACGTGGGTTCTTGGATTCTAGGATAGCAACCTCAAATAGTAGTTATACACCCTTGAATCAGGGGCATCAACTGATACCCTTCGCTTTAAAATTGTACCGTGTAAATAAATAAATAAATTATATGTATATATGCTATATGTTCAGTCATCTTTCCTTTTTTTGTATGAATAAGTCAAAAATACCTTAGGATAATTTGTAGCCACATACATATTTAATATGAAATATTTCACACATATATATAGCTTGAGCAAAATTATTAAGTTCAGCATGACCCCATGTTACACTCTGTCTGCTTTACTATGAGATCGTAAACATAAACGGGATAGTAGAAAAAGCATCAGCTAGTAAATACCAAAACAAACAGACAAGCAAGAAGGATATAGAAAGGTTAAAATTTTGTATTACGTAGGAGTATAATTAATTAAAGACCAATTGCTTATGATTCAGGGTTAAATACAGATTCTCACCACTTTTGAAAACACACGGCCGACTGAATACTGATGGCCCATGTTTCACAGATTAGAACTTTACTTTTTTACTATAGATTTGATTCACATCTGAATGACCATCCTCAGAGTTATACATATGACAAATTAAAGATGGCAGCTTTTTACCATTATTAATTATGTTATTTTTTCTTACGTTTTACCCAAAAACACATGTCACAAAATCTATAACAAATTAGGCAACCAAATCATCGTACAAGCAAATGGAAGATCTGTTATCTGTACTAACAAATATAGCATTACCCTTGCTTTTTCTCCTTTTTTCTCATTTTTTGTTTCTTTCCTGAATCCATTATTGCTGATAAGAAAATAAAGTGATTCGTAGAGAATCCTAAATTAGAGCCTCAATAATTAGTGATGCTGCAATTAATAAAAAGTAGAAGTAGAGGTAGAAGCTCATGTACGAGTTCGATCTAACCAAATAACTTTGTTCATATATTATTTTTGTTTTAGAAATTCATTAAGTATGTGCTCATATAAAATTTAGAATCAATTTTTTATTGGTACATTGGGAAAATTAAAAAAAAGATACTAAACACGTTTAGAAGCCCGGCCACTTAGCTTAAGTATGTTAGGAGAAGAAACTTCATGTCCTTGAATGCGTTCCATAATATCAAAACTTCTTTATGGTGGTGTCCTTCATTTGCGAGATAATCAGCGCATTGATTTACCTCCCTCCGAACATGTGTAAGCGTTGTCTTGTTAACTTGCATAAATATCTGCAATCTTCATTAATCGATCTAAGCAGCTAATATGGGACTTCGTCTTCGTTGATAAGCTTGACCGTAATTAGGCAATCTATTTCCACTTCAACTGCTTCATAATCCATTAGAATCAATTGTTAATTAGCATTTGAAGTTATCATTTTAAAATCCAAAGCGATAAAGTTGAAACCTCCAACTGATATCTGAAAGAAAGCGTCAGGTGGCGATGGATCCTCCTAGCTAGACCTTTTTAGTTTAGAGAAGAACACAAAATTTGTGGTGGCTCAAATATGGCCTCACGAATAGCTGCTTTTTTCTTTCTTTTTTCATTGCACGAATAGCTGCTTAATTACTTAGATACTCAGCTAATTTTATGGGACTCTTTCGCGAACGTAGATGTAACACGCAGTTTAGAATAATAAAATGAACCCGCACCAATATTTGTATTAAATAGATGAGTGCAAGATATATGTAATACATACAAATAAATTTTCGCATTATCATATACGTAATATGCAATCTTATTTTAAATTGTGACAATGAATTTTGTGCAAACACCCAATAATATATACACTAAGTTTTACCATTCTCTGTCGTCTTTATATTGGAATATTATTCTTCATTGTTATATTAGTTTACTCCGTACGTAAACCTTGGCTTTTATAGATGCAATTTTTTTGTAGAAGACAAATGGGAAACATCACCTATTTAAACGAGATATGTTCTTTTAATTTAGGAATTTTCACTTTTTAAATTTAGTGTTAGAATTGATAAACAAGACACAAATTTAGGGTGAAGAACCTCTCACCTTTTTCATTAATCAATGGCCCTATATATACAAGTAAAAACTAAAAGACCTAACTTAGGGGTTAAGTAATTCCTAATGGGCTTGGCCCAATACACAACTTGTCTAAGCTACACTACAATTTACACAAATAACTTATTTACAATAATAACGTCCTTAATAACCTCCTTTACCCCCCCCCCTCAAGTTGGAGCATGAGGGTTTCGAATGCCCAACTTGCTCGATAAATAATCAAATTGTGTTCGGCCCAGTGTTTTGGTAAAGATATCTGCCAATTGAGCGCCCGTTGGCACATGTCCGGGACGTATGGTCCCTCCAACAATCGCATTACGGACAAAATGACAATCTACTTCAATGTGCTTCGTCCGTTCGTGAAATACCGGATTACAGGCAATATATATTGCTGCCTGACTGTCACACTGCAGATCTATCGAACGATGGTGCTCGATTCCAAGACTCCACAATAGCCATTTCAACCATTTCAGCTCGCACACGGTCATTGCCATCGATCGGTATTCTGCCTCCACTGAAGAACGTGAGACAATTTGTTGCTTTTTCGTGCGCCATGATATCGGTGAATCCCCTAAAGACACATACCAACTAGTCAACGAGCGACGTGTCAACGGACACCCTGCCCAATCGGAGTCACACCAACCGTTCAAACGAAGATCACCTTTCGAACTCATCACAATACCTTGTCCCGGACAACCTCTCAAGTAACGAACAACTCGAAGAGCTGCATCCCAGTGCTCGACTCGTGGTTGTTGAATAAACTGAGACAACACATGAACACTATATGACAAATCCGGACGCGTGAAGCATAGATAAATCAGGCGTCCGACCAATCTCCGATAACTCTCTGGATTTTTCATGAATCGACCACGTGCAAGCGCCAACCGATGATTCTGTTCCATCGGTGTGCCCGCCGGTCAAGCACCCAACAAGCCAGCTTCCGAAATTATATCCAATGCATACTTCCGTTGACAGAGGAAGATTCCTTTAGGACCCCTTGCTACTTCAACTCCTAAAAAATACTTCAATTGTCCGAGATCTTTCATGTGAAAACATACAGATAGATACAACTTGAAGAGTCGGATTGCCTTTGGATCATTACCGGAGACAATCAGATCATCCACATACACAAGCACACTCAATTGCACATTCCCTTTCTTCATCGTAAACAATAAATAATCAAAATATGATTGTCGAAAGCCATAATTCTTTAGAGTTGTCGATAACTTTGCAAACCAACAACGAGGAGCTTGCTTCAATCAATACAAAGATTTTTGGAGACGACACACTTTGCCGGACCCATCATTTTTATACCCCGAAGGCAACTTCATGTATAGTTCCTCATGAAGATCACCATGTAGAAAAGCATTATGCACATCCATCTGATGTAATTCCCAATTCTTAGCTGCAGCTACCGCCAAGAAGACACAAACAGTCACCATTTTAGCTACCGGTGCAAATGTCTCAGTGTAGTCAATTCCTTCAACTTGATGATTACCAAATATCACCAACCTAGCTTTGTACCGCTCAACGGTACCATCAGAGTTGTACTTAATTTTATACACCCATCGACATCCGAACGCCTTCTTTCCCGGAGGCAAGTGCTCGATTTCCCAAGTCTTGTTCATTTCCAAAGCATGCAACTCTTGTTGCATAGCGGTCCGCCACTTTTCATCTTTCACGGCTTCAGAGAATGACCTCGGTTCATGTCCCTCCGTTATGGCTGCAAGAAAGCACGCATGCTTCTTCAAAAATTTATCACAGTCAACATAATGTGCCACCGGATAAGGCGCACCCGAGGCATGTCGCTGCTCGGGTGAACTGTCTGATTTTCGAACACAGGTCGACACACAATGACGCTGTTTCCGAACAGTATTAGTTACATAGTCACGCAAACGAGCACTCTCTGTCTTCGTTCGTTTCCCTCGGCCCAATTCTTCATCCATCACTTCAATTTCCATGTGTCCATCTTGATTCGGCCCCTCATTTTCTGGATGCAATACATCCTCCGCTTGAGCTTCATCAATAACATGCACTGGGGGAATATCAATAGCCCCCCTCATTCCAGAACTGCTCTCTTCTTCAGCAACTTCATTCACTTTATCAGTCTCAATACTTGGACTCGAACTCTCTTTCACACTTTCCTTTGGTGCAAACGGAAACTCGTTCTTATAAAATGTAACGTCTCGTGACATGAAATACTCTTTGGTATCCAAATCATACAACTTCCATTCCTTATTCCCATTCGGATACCCCAAAAATATACATCGACGACTTCGACTGTCAAACTTATCATGCATTCGTCCTTGATTGCGTGCATAGCACAAGCATCCGAGCACAAGCATCCGAACACTCTCAAGTGATCGAAATTCGGTGTCACATGCATCAGAACATCATATGGTGTCTTCCCATTCAACACTGATGAAGGCGTTCGATTAATCAAATAAACGGCTGTATCCCCAAAATTCAATCGGCAAATGTGCTTGAAATTAGAGTGCCCGAGCTACATTCAAAATATGTCGATGTTTTCTTTCAACTCTTCCATTTTGTTGTGGTGTCCCTACACACGAGGTTTGAAAGAGAATTCCTTGTTCCCGAAAATAGGCTTTCATACTTATAAACTCGGCCCCACTATCACTTCGGACAATCTTGACATATTTATGAAATTGTCTTTCGACCATTGCAAAGAAGTTTTTCAAAGCTCTTCCGACCTCTTTCTTATCAACCAACAAAATACCCACACAGCTCGGGAAAAATCATCAATAATTGTTAAAAAATATGAGGCACCACATGAAGTTTCAGTTCTATACGGACCCCACAAGTCACAGTGTATCAATTCAAAACTCTCGGAGGCTCTATTCTCGCTCAATGGAAACACATTCCTAATCTGCTTTGCCCGATGACATATATCACATGCTTTCACATTTTTCTTGCCGCTACAATTCCTAATTTCTTGAATTGGGAGAGAATTCGTTACCTGACTAGAGGGATGTCCCAACCGTTGGTGCCACAGATCCAACATATCCCCTTTCATAGCCTTCACCGATGACACCGACTGAAAGTAGTACAAACCATCCGTTTGTTTACCCGTGCCAATCAACTTGCCCGTGTTCCTATCCTTCACAACACATATATCCCCAGTAAACTGTAAATCACAATCATATTGATCGATTAATTGAGACACCGAAATCAAATTGCACGTCATTCTAGGCACATAAAGAACATTTCGAAAGGTCATGTGTTCATTAAGCTGGGTTGACCCTTCCTTCGTAGCCATGGTACTGCTTCCATTAGGCAAGCCCACCGAACACTGTACAATATCCTGTAAATCGCTCAACACATTCAATTCTCCGGTCATATGATTCGAAGCTCCGGTATCAATTATCCATGAACCATTAGTCGTTTTAATTTTCACTTGATCGGCGTCCGACTTCTTTTGATTCAACAAACTCACCAATACCTGCAATTGTTCACTACTCAATCCTGACACACTAGAGTGTCCGAATCCAACTTCATTCACCAAACGAGCCGTGTTTGCTCGTGTCTCTGCACGACAGCGTGACGACACCGTAACTCGATCACAAGTCCCATTCTCATTTCGTGAGCCAAATTTCCACCATTTTGGATATACGATAACCTCATAGCAATCATTTGGATTATGCCCTGAACGATTACAATTCGGACACATTGCCCTCTCCATCGATTCATCACTCCTCTCCGGGAGAGTATTGCTCTATTCACTGCAACTCTCTCCCAATCACTCCGCCCGTGAGCATCACTTTTCACTTGTTTATTCAACATATCTACTGGACCATCTTCGGGTAGCGGAATGGTTTCGCCCCCAAAACCTGTCTTCTTAAGAGCACTCAAGATTGTCTGAAACAATCTTGCCTTTTCAACATCGAACTCCTTGTCACACGATGACCTCGTTCGCCGTGGACTATTCCTCTCGTCGATACAAACACTAGCAACAGTGACACCAGTTCCTTCCCTTCGAACGTCCATCACCACACTCTTTCTTCACACTTTATAGAGAAGTTTTATTATACCGATCACTTTTTCGATCAACAGCGCGGTGGCTCTGATACCATGTTAGAATTGATAAATAAGACACAAATTTGGGGTGAAGAACCTCTCACCTTTTTCATTAATCAATGGCCCTATATATACAAGTAAAAACTAAAAGACCTAACTTAGGAGTTAAGTAATTCCTAATGGGCTTGGCCCAATACACAACTTGTCTAAGCTACACTACAATTTACACAAATAACCTATTTACAATGATAACGTCCTTAATAACCTCCTTTATTTAGATATAAATCTTGTATTTTCATAAAACTATAGTCATCATTTTCAATTTATAAGTCATATTTTGAATCGACTTAAAGTTTAAAAAAAATGAAGAGGTTCAGAATAAGCCATAAATATTTATGTGGTTATATAATCCTAGGATAAAATAAAAAAATTGTAGTTGAAGTATTACAACTATATGTAAAAGTGCACATTATATATTTTAAAATGGACGAATAAAAATATTGTCATTTATAAATTGAAACAGAGTAATAGGGAAGATGGAGTAGTATAAACTTATTTATAAAGATCAGACGATTACATGCATACAATCCAAAGACTGATAACACGACCCAAACCGAACCACCCGAAAAACAGTCGTACCATTAATTAGGCTAAGCTGACATACAGACAACAAGTAAATATGCTTAGTAATCCTAATTTAGTACAGTAAAATAGAAGATCAACTTAACAACCAGCTCTCAGAAAAAAACTTAACAACAAGCGACCAAGTTAAAATGTACTAATTATAATGTGAAAATCATCTAAAATTTCCGTTTCTGCATATTTATCTCTCCTTTTCGTTTTGTATCCACTATAGAGGTTTTCGTTAACTAACGTTTGAATTGATACTGATACACAATACTTGGCGGCACTAACTTAGGTCATCTATTTCAAATAGAATGTCCAAATTGAGAGTGAATCTGCTACCGTTTAGCCAATTTTAGTTAACTTTTGATTGCGCAAACATCAATATTTAGTTTGAAAAATATATTACATCAAAAGTTTATTATAAGATACAACTTTAAGATATTGATAAAGTTCCCTTAAATAAACAAATAAAGTTCCTTCAAGGATTAATATTTGACTTTAGAGAAATACTATTGAATATTCAGTTTAAGACAGCGGGATGTACTTGAAATTGTTGTTCCTGCATTCAAATAAATTAGAAGATACAAAAAACCTGCAGTATATAATCTGTTAGTAATAGGACGATCCCGAGCCCACAAGTTACTTGTGTCCCCTTAAGAAATCTAACCCCCTCACGATGCCCAAGGTTCACAGGTTAATTTCTCCCAGGATGGAACGGGATAACAGTTCTACCGTAGTGGCACTTCAAACGGTTAGAACACGGCGAACACAAAGGAACGGAGCAAATCACACGACTCACTTAATATGCAGAAAGAGAGGGGATGCAGTAAGATATGTTTTCTGTCAGTGATTTTCTCTGCCCGAGTGTTTCTATCCTCTGCCCGAGGTTGTGTCTTTCTGTCCGAGTTTGAGTCTATCCTCTGTCCGAGGTTTAGTCTCTATCTCAGAATTTTTCAGTTTATGTCTGTGTGTTCAAGGACTGACAAATGACCAGTTTATATAGCCACCCAAGGGCAGACGAAGAGACACAACTGCATTTAATGAGAAAACGTGGGAGAATTAATTGTCCACTAATGACTGACTTCAATGTGGAGCAATTAATCTACCACTAATAACTGACTTTAATGTGGAGGAATTAATCTACCACTAATGACAGACTTTAATGCAAAAACGTGGAGGAATTAATCTGTTGATGTCACTTCAGCTGCCTGGTACTGAAATCACTTCAGCTGCCTGTTACTGAACTCATTTCAGCTGCCCGTTACAGAAACGGATTAAAATATTAATTAATTAATTAATATTTTAGTTTTGTTGGTCCAAAAATTTAAGTCTCCGAAGCCGAAGCCGAGACGAGCGAGCGACGACGACGACGGCGCGAGGCTTCCCTTCTTCTCAACCCTTTTAAGAGCTAAGAGAAGTAAATCTCTATTTAAACCCAACAAACTCTTTTTCCTCTACCAATGTGGGAGAAAGTGCATTTCCTTACAAAAGGGAACCTTTTTACCTTTCACCCATTTCCCATTCACATTCTTCCATTAAACTCAACAATCCCCCACATGAATGGGGAATGGCTGTATGGACATATGCATGACAGACTTGTGTGATTTTCAAGAAAGAATTAGTTGCATCGGGATAAGTAGGTTTCCCTTTGAACTTTCCATAGTGAACATACATCGGATATACTCGGTCAATCGGTATATTTGATATCTTTGAACCGTTGAGCTTTGGTGTATACCTAGACAACGTAAGTCACACAACTAACCCTTAACCGTCTTTGGTTCTCACTGTTGTGTTCGTTTCAGCCATGAACACCGCCTGGTTTCATAAGTGCTTAAAGAATTGGCCATACAGAATTCTCCTTGAAGCGGCTTCTACTTCACACTTACGTAGGTGATTTCTAAACGTGTAATCCTATAGATATACACTGTTTGATAATTACAATATCAAACTTAGATAATCATTAAAAAATGCCTCTAGCATTTTATCCTTGGTACTTGAACATTGTCTCATCACGAGAGTGGAAACATTTAATTGACAATGTTGGACCGTCATACACAACTTTGTATTCTCCTTGAACCTAGTTCTTGGGATCTCCAGTCTCCTAGGTAGAGTTTCCACCATGATGACTTGTCCTTGGCCATAGTCCCATTCCCTTCGATGAACATTCAACCGCCTCTCTAGTTAGGCCTTTTGTAAGCGGATCCGATACATTATCCCTTGATTTCACGTAATCAACTGTAATAATTCCTCTAGAGAGTAGGTCCCTAACGGTTTTATGCCTTCGTCGTATGTGACGATTCTTACCGTTATACATGACATTCCTAGCTATTCCTATAGCCGATTGACTATCACAATGTATACAAATTGGTGTCAACGATTTAGGCCAGAACGGAATGTCTTCCAAAAAGTTCCGAAGCCATTTAGCTTCTTCACCGGCTTTATCTAAAGCTATAAATTCAGCTTTCATTGTAGAGCGGGCAATACACGTTTGCTTGGACGATTTCCAAGACACCGCTCCTCCACAAAGTGCGAAAATATATCCACTTGTGGACTTAGAATCAGTTGTGCCGGTGATCCAATTGGCATCACAATATCCTTCAATGACTGCAGGATACTTGTTATAATGCAATGCAAAGTCTTGGGTGTATTTTAAATATCCAAAACACGTTTCATTGCCATCCTTTCTTTACCCGGGACCACAAACCCTTCATGTTGTTCCAGGTAAATTTCTTCCTCCAAGTCCCCATTTAAGAATGCTGTCTTAACGTCCATTTGATGGATTTCAAGACCATACACAGCGGCTAACGCTATTAACGTACGTATGGATGTTATTCTGGTTACCGGTGAGTATATGTCAAAGTAGTCAAGACCTTCTTGTTGTCTATATCCTTTAACAACAAGCCTTGCCTTGTACTTGTCAATAGTGCCATCAGCTTTGATTTTCCTTTTGAAAATCCACTTAGAACCTAATGGTTTGTTTCCAGGAGGAAGATCAACCAACTCCCAAGTATGGTTGCTCAAAATAGATTCTATTTTACTATTGACTGCCTCTTTCCAAAATGGAGAGTCTGAAGAAGACATAGCTTCTTTAAACGTCCGAGGCTCACTTTCCAAAAGAAAAGTGACGAAGTCATCTCCAAATAAAGTAGAAGTTCTTCGACGCTTGCTCCGTCTTGGTTCTTCCTCATGTGGTGAATTTCTTTTGGTTTCTTCCCGAGGTCATTTGGATCTTTCACCAACTGACTCACATTCCTTCTTATACGGATATATAGTTTCAAAGAATTCAGCATTATCTAATTCCATCACCGTATTAACATGAATGTCGGGATTTTCTGATTTATGAACCAGAAACCGATATGCTTTACTGTTTATAGCATACCCAATGAAAACACAATCAACTGTTTTCGGTCCAATCTTAACCCTTTTGGGTTTTGGGACTTGCACTTTTGCCAAACACCCCCACACTTTGAAGTAATTCAAGTTGGGCTTCCTTCCTTTCCACTTTTCATATGGAATGGATGGTGTTTTGCTATGGGGAACTCGATTGAGTATTTGATTAGCCGTGAATAAGGCTTCCCCCCACAAGTTTTGGGGTAGACCCAAACTTATCAACAAGGCATTCATCATCTCCTTTAAGGTTCGATTTTTCCTTTCCGCAATCCCATTAGATTGAGGCGTGTAGGGGGCAGTTGTTTGATGAATAATGCCATATTCTAAACATATTTGTTCAAACGGAGATTCATATTCTCCACCCCTATCACTTCTTATCATTTTGATCTTTTTGTTAAGTTGCGTTTCAACTTCATTTTTGTATTGCTTGAATGCGTCAATTGCCTCATCTTTACTACTAAGTAAATAAACATAGCAGTAACGAATGCTATCGTCAATAAAAGTTACTCCATGAAATACTTCTTTCCACCGCGAGATGGTATTGACTTCATGTCACAAATGTCCGTATGAATTAAGTCTAATGGTTCCGAATTCTTTTCAATTGACTTGTAAGGGTGTTTCGTATATTTAGACTCAACACATATTTGACATTTTGACTTCTCGCAATCAAATTTAGGCAATACTTCCAAATTGATCATTTTCCACAAGATTTTATAATTGACATGTCCCAAATGAGAATGCCATAAATTATTTGACTCAAGTAAATAACAAGAAGCTGCAGTTTTATTCATAGTGTCAATGACCATTACATTGAGTTTGAAAAGGCCCTCAGTCAGGTAACCTTTTCCTACATACAGCTCATTCTTAGTTATTACAACTTTGTCAGAGACAAACACACACTTAAACCCGTTTTTAACGAGAAGTGCAGTTGACACCAAGTTCTTCCTTATTTCAGGAACGTGAAGAACATTGTTCAGAGTCACAACCTTGCCAAACGTCATTTTGAGGAATATCTTTCCATATCCCTCAATTTTGGCCATTGCAGAATTGCCCATAGAGAGCGCCTCATCAGGTCTAGCGGGAGCATATGAAGCAAAGGCTTCCTTCACAGCACAAACAAGGCGGGTGGCTCCTGAGTCAATCCACCACTCTTTAGGATTTCCAACTAAGTTGCATTCAGAAATCATAACGCACAGATCAATGTCTTGCACTCCTTGAGACAATTTATTGTCTTCAACCATGTTTGCTTGACCTTTTTTCCTTTTTTCTGTCCTTCTTTGCAGTACGACAGTCTGCGGACTTATGTCCACTCTTGCCACAGTTGTAGCAATTTCCCTTGAACTTTTTCTTGCTAGGGTTGGTTTTTCCTCCAGAAGGCTTCTTCCTCTTATTTGGATTATGCTCAACAATATTTGCTCCCGCTATTGTAGCATTTCCACGAGCCTTCTTTTCAGCTGATTTGTTGTCATCTTCAATTCTTAAGCGAACAATCAAATCTTCAAGGGTCATCTCCTTGCGCTTATGTTTCAAGTAATTTTTAAAGTCCTTCCACAATGGAGGTAACTTTTCAATCATGGCTGCAACTTGAAACGCCTCGTTGATCACCAAACCTTCAAAGAAAAGTTTGTTAGCAGCAATATAATTAATACTTTTAACATAAGTATTAATCAGGATCAAATCTTCAGCAAGGAGATCATGTATAATGACTTGAAGTTCTTGGACTTGGGACACAACAGATTTGTTATCCACCATTTTATAATCCAGAAATTTGGCAGCCACAAATTTCTTCAGTCCAGCATCTTCAGTCTTATATTTCTTTTCCAATACATTCCACAGTTTCTTTGACGTTTCAACATTACTATAAACGTTGTACAAGTCATCTTCCAAGCCACTTAGAATATAATTCTTGCATAGGAAGTCAGAATGAGTCCAAGCCTCAATCACAAGGAAGCGTTCGTTTTCAGGTGTTTCATCAGTCAGGACTGGAGCATCCTCCTTAATAAACCTTTGCAGGCTTAAGGTGGTCAGATAAAGAACATCTTTTGCTGCCACCTCTTAAAGTCCACACCAGAAAACTTCCCCGGCTTTTCTGCAGGTGGCATAACCGTTGCAGCAGCACGGCTAGGCCCAGCAGTACCAGAAACTGTGGTAGCATTAGTACTCCCAACAGGGACAGTTGGATCCACTCCGTTTGTCATCTCTGTCAAAATGACACGAGCAGAAACAATATCAATAAACTGTTTAAACAATTGGAGTAGAAAAACCACGAAGGTTTTTAGTCTCCACAAACAGATTATTTAACCATAATTAGGAGTAGAAAAACCACAAAGGTTTTAGTCTCCACGAGCAGATTAATATACAGTATAGGAGCAGAAAACCACAAAGGTTTTAGTCTCCTCGAGCAGATTAATATGCAGTACAGGAGTAGAAAACCACAAAGGTTTTAGTTTCCTTAACCAGTCTCCTTAAACAATATTTATTTAAGCGCAGAAAATAAATAACATTAGATTTCTTAAGCTTGTTGTTCCCGCGTTCAAATAAATTAGAAGATACAAAAAACCTGCAGTATATAATCTGTTAGTAATAGGACGATCCTGAGCCCACAAGTTACTTGTGTCTTCTTAAGAAATCTAACCCCCTCACGATGCCCAAGGTTCACGGGTTAATTTCTCCCAGGATGGAACGGGATAACAGTTCTACCGTAGCGGCACTTCAAACGGTTAGAACACGGCAAACACAAAGGAACGGAGCAAATCACACGACTCGCTTAATATGCAGAAAGAGAGGGGATGCAGTAAGATATGTTTTCTGTCAGTGATTTTCTCTACCCGAGTGTTTCTATCCTCTGCTCGAGGTTATGTCTATCTGTCCGAGTTTGAGTCTATCCTCTGTCCGAGGTAAACGTGGAGGGAAAACGTGGAGGAATTAATCTGCTGATGTCACTTCAGTTGCTCGGTACTGAACTCACTTCAGCTGCCCGTTACAGAAACGAATTAAAATATTAATTAATTAATATTTTAGTTTTGTTGGTCCAAAAATTTAAGTCAATTAAATCAATTGACCGAAGCCGAAGCCGAGACAAGCGACGACGACGGCGCGAGGCTTCCCTTCTTCTCAACCCTTTTAAGAGCTAAGAGAAGTAAATCTCTATTTAAACCCAACAAAATCCTTTTCCTCTGCCAATGTGGGAGAAAGTGCATTTTCTTACAAAAGGGAACCTTTTCACCTTTCACCCATTTCACATTCACATTCTTCCATTAAACCCAACAGAAATGTATGACTATTTTTGCAGCCAAAGCTTTTTAGACAGATTCAACAATATAATCAACATAGATTTTATAAATTGCATGATCCTCATACAGAATTAGGAACGTAAGAAGGTGTCAATTTATGAATAAGGTAGGGTATTTAATTAATTATCAGTTAGTAACAATTTTAAAATGTTGTGTCACTACTCACAAGTAAAAGTTAATTAGGTAAGTACCAAACTGACAAAGACTATTGAAAATAGACTAACATAAGGAATATAAGCACTTGCCGAATCTTTACTTCATACTTTTCAATAACTTATCTTAACATGCTATGGTAGTATGGTGACACATTGATTTACACCTTTGTAAAACACTGTCATTAATTAGGAAAGAAACATGTTGCCGAAAATAGAATATTCTGGCTGCTTGTTCTATTCATAACAACGTGTAAAGAGTTAATGGTGGACAATTCTTCATACAGTATAATCTTTGAAATATATATCTCCAATGAACACAACACCATCCATTATTTTGTAGAGTTTAGTACGTAACTAGATATATAGATTCCCTTCAATTCATTTGATAGTTAATGTATCGAGTAATTGGTTCCCGGAAACATTGGAACTGCAGCATAGTAGTTCAAGAAAACTTTCTACCATCAAATCATGTTGTTGTGAGGTTGTAAGTACGTATCCATCTACCTTAACCGCATATTCAAGATTTGAGTCTGGAAAATAAAATAGGTTTCAAAAATGATGAACTTTTTCACTTTTTGAAAGTCAATTTGACTAATCTTTGAATTTAAATTAGATTATATTAAATTAATATTTTCAAATAAAAATTTGCATTTCAAAAACTATATGAAAAGTACTATAACATGCTAATTCTTCCCATATTAATATGATGAGAAAAAACATCTTAAATTGTTGGTCAAAGTTCATCCAGTTTGACTCTCGAAAAGCGAAAAGGTTCATCCATTCTGAAACTTAAGACTTTGCGGTGCTTATTCGAATTAGTCGGCTTCAAATTAAAGTAGGTAGCAGATACCGAGTAAGAAAAAAAGATGGAAGAAATAAAAAGAAATCCTCCGCTCTTTTCTCTTTCTAGCCTCGTCCATATTCAAAAGAGCTTATATAGGAGTAATATTTTTAGAAGGGATCAGTGCTATTCTAATATCAAAATTAGTACGAACTCAGTATATACGTGTTTATTGTTCCGTTTGGGTTTTGGACACTGAAATTTCTTACATCTAGTTTTAAAACCTTCATAATATTGTACGCGCACACACGGTATTACACTTTTACTTTCAGTAAAGTTAACGATAAGTTTGAACGAAAATGTTCAAATAGTTATCGTGTAACCAAAACAGCTTCAACTTTTATAGAAACTAATTACGTGGTGCCACTAGAATAATCAAGTTTTAAATATCAAAAGTATCAAAATTAAACTATCTTAAGTGCTTGAGTACAAGAGGTGATCTTTCTAAAATAAGTTTAAGCATTGAATTTTTTCTCAATGTTAATTAGAAGATGAAATGAATGAGGCATGCATGCATGCACAAGGAGATTTCGTATGATTTTCTTTCTTTAACCAACAAGCCACTTACATATATGAAGGTTATCTGCATGTATGGGAAGAGATATGTTGCCCCATCAAATCAGATCATTTTCCCATAAGTCCAAGGAAGAAAAGAAAGAAAAAGTTGACATAAAGAGGAAAACAAATACCACAAATTGAACAATTAATTGTGCAATAGTAGATGTACACTAAGCAATTTGGACCAATCATATAAAATACACGTTAGCTCTTCGAACCTATTTAAAAAAGATCGTTCTATACACAAATAACATTCAAATTTTTAGACATCCAGCTAAGTCATCTAAAATATAAATACAAGTAATTATTCATAAAAATTCAGACTTGCATAATATTAAAAATAAATTACCTGATAAAATATGTATAGATGACCTGACACTAAGTTAAACTCAAAGGTTAGTATTATAGATATAGAGGGTGTTTGGCTAAGCTTACCAGCTTATAAATATTTTTTTGCTTATCTAGATATTTGGTAAGTATCAAAAGTACTTACAAGCATAGGCGGATTCAGAATTTGAACCTTATGGGTTCTAAACTTTAGAGTAATGATTTCAATAGTTAGGAACTGGGTTCTCGACTTGATTTTTAGATATTTTTAGTAATTTTTTAACTCAAATACACTGTCCGTGCCAAACCTACTGGGTTCTGCCGAACCCGCATACAATACTCTACATCCGTCCCTGCTTAGAAGTCAAGTGCTTATAAGCCAAAATCAGTCATAAGTTGGTCATTCACAGCTTATTTCTTTTCAGCTTATAAGCACTTTTAGTTTGATCAAGTATTTTACTATTTTCAACTTATCAGTATTTTTTTACCAAACACAACAACTGCTTATTACTAGTTTCATTACTTCTATTCAAACACGTAACTGCTTATTCATAAAATCAGTTTTAGCACCTAAAAATATTTTTCACCACTTTATACTTATCAGCCACTTTAAATAAGTTAATCTAAACGAGCTCATAATCAACGTTTGGCATTTTCGACTGCAATTTCCTTCCAATTTCTAGGGGAGCTAGTTGATGTTATATCATAAAAGTGGGCCATGCCTTAATAATTTTTGCGGTCAGTCTTTTTCTTCATTTCCAAGTTCTTTGGTAGCTCAGCAAAGAAAGTTCTTGAAAGTGTCATATTTTCCTTTTTGACTAGTTTGGGAATTGAGTTGAGTGACAAAGTTGATATTATCACCTAATAAAGTTGATAGCAACAGAGATGTCTGTCTTTTGTTTAAGTATTACTTTAGTTTGTACCTCAGTGATTTATGATCTCTTTCTTTGCCTTTGCCTTTTATCATTTCTTGTGATATTGCACTTTCTTGGTGATAAGGCAACTTTTCGTAGGGTTTGAAGATGCTTCTAATTAAGTTCACTGTTGGTAATAAAAGTATGTCTCCTCATTGAAAAATGAAGAAAGAAATAATGAGATTAAAGAAAATTGAAGGATATATATGAGTTCGTTCACTCGTTTGGTCCACGGATTAAGAAGAATCTGGAAATTAATTAAACTTTATGTTTCCGTTGGCTTGTTAAAAGGTGTCGGATTAGAATTTCTGGCACAAAGACTACCTAACCTATTTTATTGTAGGAAAATTTACACTAGATGACAATCCTAATAGCTAAATTACAAAAAATACCGATACTTTTAAACATTTACCCTAAATAACATACTTTTAAATATATTACCCTACATACCATTTACTCATTTCCCCCTTTCTCCTATCACAAACCCTAATTTCTCTCTCTTTTCTTTCTCCTCCTCCACCCACCACCCACCCAGCCGCCGTCTCTCCTCCATCTCCGGCGACTAGAACCTCCCGTCGTCCTTCCTCCTCCATCTCCGGCGACTAGCTGCTGCTGTTTCCTCCTACTCCGGCCAAGCAGATCTCTGCTCCGATCTGCTCCTCTTGTTCTTCTTTTTTTTTTTTCTTTTTTGTTTGTTTTGGAAGTGTATTAATGTGTATATATGTATATACCTTTGTATTAATGTGTATGTGTATTTTTTGTGTAAAAATACACATTAAAATCTTTTCAAATGGCTATTTAATTTTTTGTATTGTTATTGTATATTTCTGTATTTTTTGCATTTTCAATTGTATGTTTGGAATTTTTTTGTTGTGTATCTGTATATTTTTGTATATTTCTGTATTTTTTGCATTTTCATTTTTGTATAGCTTTTGTATGTTGTGAGTGTATATAAATGTATATTTTATATATTTTAAAATTTATGTATGTTTATGTATTTTTTATTGGTTAAATATATTTTTTTAAAGTATGAATTTGTATTTTTTTTATGTTTTATGCTTGTTTTCCAGATTTACAAAAAAAAAAAAAAAAAAAAAAAAAAGATTTTCCGGCGACCGGCGGTGATCGGCCATCGGCCACCGGCGGCATACCTGAAACTGAAGCAGTTGCTTGGGGGAGAAGAAGAAAGCTTCATTTCCATGGTTTTGTTGTAACTTGTATATGTTTTGTAAAGAAGCTATTGGTATGTTTTGTAAAATTGAATAATATTGGTATTTTTTGTAAATTTGTTATTAGGGTTGTATATTTGTGTAATTCACCCTTTATTGTATTCTACATCGTACTAGTCCATAGTCATGTCAAATTTTCTTTTAAGTCTTTCCTTTTTACTGAACTAATGTCCGAATTAATTAGCGTTGAATGTATTTTTTTAAAGGAGGAAATGATCCTACAAAAATCTCTTATGTTATTTTTATAGATGTTCTTTGTTATATTTGAAAAAATTACACCATGTATTATTGTAAAGGACTTTAATACTTTATCACTTTACCAACATAGCAACATTTTTTATAATGCTTACCAAACATAACAAAAATAAAATAGAACACCCTAATTCTTTCTCCCTTCTCTCTCCCCCCCGCCCAAAGTTTCTCCGGCCGCCATCCCTGCTATCTTCCCATCGCCGGCGACCTCGCCTGCCCCATCGTCGCCAGCAATGACGTCACTGCTGTTGTTAATTTTTCCGTTCGGTGCTACTGTTTGTTGTTTTCCGTTGTTGTTAGGGCCGATGATGAAGCTCCGACAGTAACGTCATCAGATATTTGTCTCTTTTTTTTCTCTTTTGTTGGTGTTCTCTGGTGGTTGGTGGTGGTGCCATGGTGGTTAAAGGCTGAGGAAAGTGTATGTCACAAGAATATCCATTGTATGTCACCCAATATACAATGGGCATACACTTTACATACAATAAATATAGAAAATGTATATTTGTTTATTCATTATATATGCTGCGTATGTCGTATATGATGCAGCCCAACTCTGTGCTGATCAGACATTCATCCCATAGAGGCCGATGACACGAAGCCAAGCCAAGTTGCTGCATGATACTCACATTCAATTGGCTTGGTCGGGAGAAAGCAGCCGCTCCAAAGTTGACTGGCCGAGCTCAAGATTCAAAGGCGTCATCTATAAGCTCGAGCCCGAAGAAGGAAGCAACCGAACACTTAACATCGACGCTCAAATAAAAGCCAACCGAAGGAATAACGTCCAAGTTCAAGTGTTCGAGCTTTTGTGATCGAATTCGACGCCAAGCATTGAAAGCAACCGAAGGAAGGCGCCCGAATTGAGAGTGTTCGAATTCTAGGAATCGAACACTTAGTTTAGTCAGCCACTGTGTAGCTTCTTCTTATTGGTCGCATGTGACCATTTTACTGTTTTGTCCCTAGAGTAGTCTATATAAACTCCTTTATATTTCATTGTAAGTTAATTTTTGTTGAATGATCAAACATAGTTGTAGCTATTGAGTGTCTCCGATGGAGCCGAATCCCGATGTGGTATTTTAAGAACTTGTGTCATTCGGTGTTGAATCGTTTGAACAATCTTCCTCTTTGGCCATTCAATTTGCAAGAAGCATGACTTCTTAAGGATTGTTGCTTAGTATAAGTAATTCATTGCCTCCGATTCGATCGAACCCGAGACTAGTTCCTCGACGTTCTTTTGAATTGAAGCAAGATTTGTCTTGCTTCTATCTTTAATTTCTTGTTGTTTCCGCGTTCACTGTGTTTAGCTTTACCTTAGGTTTGGCTTGCACCAGTATATATGAACATACATATACTATACATACACTAGCCATACAAAGAATATACAAACAACATACAACAACCATATTGGTGTATGCCTAGGCTATTTTCACTGTATGCATAGTGTATCATTTTGCATACAATGAAAATACACAATATATACAAAAAAAAAAAAAAAAAAAAAAAATCGATAACTGAAGGCAGCTACCTACGGTGGCAGCTATGTGGCGGCGGTTAAGGGGATTGTAGACTAGTGTAGGAGTAGGATCTAGGATTTTATCCACCATTTTATATGTATTTGCTATATTTTTTTTATAATAAATGTTGTTATGCTTTGAAAATAGCATAGTATTGACAATTTTGTGTTAAAAAAAAAATATTTATATGTATAGCTATGCAAATTGCCTTTATTGTTTCAATGATCTTTATTAAAATATCATATAACCAAAATTACAATTTGTATGACTACAAAACCAAATCTCACTAAAATTTGCCCATTCACAAAACTTGTGATCATTTCTATATGGATTTTTTACATAAAAGTACAAGTTTTAGAGCTTAATTACCAAACATAGCAATATTTTAGTAAAATTGCCCTATATAGAGGAAAACACAAGATAATTACAAACATAGCAAAAACATAGCAATATTTTTCCATAACATACCAAACCCTTACATTTTTCCTTCTATTTCCCCCACTATCACTTTTACTCCTCCTATTTCCCCCCTATTTTACTTATCCTCCCACCATTTCCCCCAATTTCACTTTTACTCCTCTCATTTTCTTCAATTTCATTTTTCCTCATCCATCCTCAATGTATCTCGTTGAATCTCATTATTTCTGCACCGTATCAACTATTTCAGCACCATATCTAACTATTTCAGCACCGTATCAAATTATTTCTACACCGTATCAAACTGTTTCTGCACCGTATCAAACTATTTCTGCACCGTTTCGGTTCATTTCAGCATTGTATCTAACTGTTTTAAACTGTATCAACTCCCGTTTCAGATTGTATCAGCCTATTTTAAACTGTATCAACTCCCATTTCAGACCGTATCAGACTGTATCATAGTGTTTCAATGTTGTTTCAAATTGTATCAGACTGTTTTAAACTATATCAAGTCTCGTTTCAGACTGTATCAACTTTGTTTTAGACTGTTTTAAACTGCATCAAGTCCCGTTTCAGACTGTATCATATTGTTTTACACTGTATCAACTCCCGTTTTAGACCGTATCGGACTGTTTCAACAGCTGTTGCAACAAATGTTTCAATATTTCAATGATGTTTCAAACTGTATCATATTGTTTCAATGCCATCAGTCGTGAGCAATAGAAAATAAGAGTTCAAATTTATTAATCTGACAAATCTGTACAAACAGAAACATAAACGAAATCTGAACAATTCTGAAGAAACAGAAATGGAACAAAAATGAAACAAATCTAAAGAAACTGAAACGGTTTCAGACTGTATCATGCTGTCACTATACAAATGAAACCAACAAAGATGCCTTGTGCTCCCCAATACAAATATCAGCATTGCATTCATCCCAATCAATTCCAAAAACAAGAATCCTTGAAGCATCACTGTCACTATTAAAGCTACACCGCCGTTTAGCCGGAGGTTCCATCGTTACCCATCTCATTCCTTCATTCCATCGCAGATCGGGAATAAACATAGCCACCGGAAGTAACAGAAACGCCGGTGACTCCATGCTCACACGATGAGAAAGAAACAGAAAATAAGGAGAAAAGAATGGGAAAACCAGATCTATGCCTTTTTGCTAAGATCCGACAGGGAAGGCCCATACCGGCGCCTGTACAAAAGAGAAGATCCGACGGAGCGTGCCCTTGGTTAGATTTTTCGGCGAACTGGCTGGAGATGGGTTAAGAGGATTGAAGGGTTGCATAACAGAACTGGGGTTTTTGGGTGGTGGGGATGATGGCGGCGTTGGCGTGGGTGGGGGTGCTGTATCTCTAATTAGGTTTTCGATAGAATTAGCACTGTGATGGCGGGTGGTGGATTTGTCTGTTTGAATTTGAGAGAAACAATAGGGGTGACGGCTGCTTTGGTTGGGAGTGAAGAAAGTTTTTAGGGTTTGTAGGAAAGTGGGTGAAAGTGTAATTGTAAAAAATAATAATGTGCTAAAATAATATTTCTATGCTTTGTAATTAAAAAAATATTGCTATTTTTTTTGTAATTAAGGGTGAAAATTTATATATTTGTGTAAAAAAATCCTTTCTATATTATCAAATTTCGATTCATCAGTCTCAGATTTGTCAATAACCGACAGTGTGATTGTTCCTTCTCTTGGATTTGAAGCGCTAATGTTAATTTTGCAAATTTTGTTAAACGGGGATAATAAACAGCAGCCTCAAATCATGCTGTTTGTGCAAATCTCCCTAGACTACAAAAGGGTAAAAATTTAGCCTGTGGACAGGTCACTTTTGCTATTGGTATTTGATTTGAAGCCACTTTTTTTATTGTTTTTACATGAGATACCACTTTTTGGAACTTTAATCTATGTGGGCTGAAGTTCAAACCTTATGGGTTGAACTTCATGCCTAAGTTATGAAGTTCAACTTCAATCCGTAAAGGCTGAACTTTTAGGCATAGATGCGTAAACTTCAATTCTTATGGGCTGATGTTGAACTTCAACTCTTATGGTGGGTTGAAGTTGAACTTCAACCCTTGTGGAGATCACTGGCAAAAGTGGCCTCTCATGCACTTTTCCCTACAACATGGGACTATGAAAGGGTCGATATGGCCTCTCTTAATGAACGATGTGTACACATAGTCATTCTTAGAGTTTCTATTTAGCATAAACCATTGCTTATATTATCTTGAAATTCTGAACTACAAAGCTTAATTTTGGAATACAGTATCCTACAATGTTGTAATGAAAAATTGAACTTCAGGTTTTTGTTTAACACTTCTGGACATTATGAGGTCGTTTGGTATTATGTATTGGCTAATTTAATTATGTATTAAGTTTTATCTTTTGTTTGGTAGCCAAATTCAATCAAGTACTAATTGTACTATTAATTCATGTATAAATTAGTACATCAAAGCAATATGATATTAGTAATACCATGTTTATTAATACTCAAATTCTTATTTTTTTAATACATGGATAAGAATTCAAGTGTATAATTGATAACAATACTTTATACAATTTTATACCAAACACAAGTTTAAGTCATACAATGTTTATCTAAGTTTTAATATAATGAACCAAACACATGACTAAAATATTCCTTGCATTATTAATCTCTACATTACTATCCCTACATTACTAATCCATGTATTGTTAATCCTTGTATAACTAGTTCTCTACCAAACGACCCCTATAAGTACTGACTAACCCATAAATAGCAGCCCCATGTTTGTGCACTTCGCCAAATCACCCCATGGCCTAAAATAGATCTACACGGAATGTTTGTAAAAATTTTGCCCACAGGCCACTGGTATTTGGTTTGAAGCCACTTTTTTTATTGATTTTACATAAGAAAATGCTTTTTGGAACTTTAATCTTTATGGGCTGAAGTTCAAACCTTGTGGTTTGAATTTCATGCCTAAGTTATGAAGTTCAACTTCAATCCGTAAGGGCTGAACTTTTTATGCGTAAGCTTCAACCCTTGTGGGCTGAAGTTGAACTTCAACCCTTGTGGGTTGAACTTGTGTGAAGTTCAACCTACAAGGATTGAAGTTCCAAAAAATGACCTCTCATGCAAAATCAGTAAAAAAAGTGGCCTCAAACTAAAGATCACTGGCAAAAGTGGCCTCTCATGCACTTTTCCCATATACTCCTCCTTTTCATCAGCGATCAAAATCGACTTGTAAATCCCAGAGAATACCAAGGGCAATTCAGTAAAAAAACCAAATGAAATTCAAATCACAACGGCTAAGACATAAAAGCCCGCCCATAAAGCCCAATTCCAAATTCAAACTCAAAATCCCCATTTCTCCCAACAAAATCAGATCCAGCTAACTTATCACTGTGTGTGTGTGTGAGAGAGAGAAAGAGAGATGGAGAAAGTCTGCGTAGCGGTTCGAGTAAGACCAGCAAGGAGTAACGAAGAAACTTACAATGGAACATTCTGGAAAGTTGAAGATAATCGTATTTCTCTTCATAAATCCCTCGGCACTCCCATTTCTGGAAACTCTTACGCTTTCGGTATATACTTATTTTCTCCTTGATTAGAAATGCGCGTAAATTTGAAGTTAAATTGTTTGATTTAATTGCCGAATGTAATTATGTTTTTGCAGATCATGTGTTTGATCAGGATTGTTCTAATGCTAGGGTTTATGATCTTCTTACTAAGGATGTTATTCACGCCGCTCTTGAAGGTTTCAATGGTATGCTTTTAAGTTATATACACTGACAGTGTAAATTTTTTATTTAATTTTAACATGTGATAGCAAGCTAGTTATAGTATTGGTCATATTACCAATAAATGCTTATCAAAAGATTTAATATGCCATAGCAATTTACCCGAGGGTCTATTGGAAATAGCCTCTCCACCTTGGTGGGAGAGAGGTCTGCGTACATCTCACCCTCCCCAGACCCACCACTTGTAGGATCACACTACGTATTGTTGTTGTAGCAAGTTACCTACCTGATATCAGTACATAGAGCTTAATTTAATGTGTGAGCTCCTTTTTGCTTGAGGATATATGATTTATATTTTAAACACTCAAAATTGTTAATCGAGGATGAATTTTACCGTGCATGATTGATTTTACTTTTGCTTGGAGGAAATTGTCATGGTGTCTAATTTTAGAGCAATTTGCTTGAGTTAACTTATCTTGCTTAAAGGTAACAACTTTTTAGATTAAGGGGAATAATGTACCGAATTTTTCCTCATTTGGAAAGAGTGAGGACTGACTGCTGATTATATGTATGTTCCTTGACAAATTTGTCAATTTTAGAAGGATGGTGCAGCAGAATTTGATAAATATTTTCTTTATGTGAAGGATTGTCATAACAATTTGCCCCGTTACATAGTCTTGTGAATCTTAGTTTTGGGGAATAAATTTCCAGTTTAGAGGAGATATGGTGTTTGTTATTGCTCCTATGTGAGAATTCTCTGAATCAAAACTTAAAAAGGGCCTTATGTTATAGTTAAATTGTTGTTCAGGGACTGCTTTTGCATATGGACAGACCAGTAGTGGGAAAACTTTTACTATGAATGGTACTCCGAATGATCCAGGAATCATCCAGCGTGCTGTCAATGACATATTTCAGAAAATTGAGATGGTATTTATTCATTTATTTGTTAACATAACCTTCTGTTATCGACAATTTATTTTAATAAATAAATTCCGTTTAATAGAATAGCATGGTTATATTAACACTCCTATGTTCTTTATTGGCGTTTGCATACAAAGAATCCTCCTTTAACTTACTTTAATTCATGCTTTCCAGACGACTAATAGGGAGTTTCTGATTCGAGTCTCTTATATGGAAATCTACAATGAAGACATTAATGATCTTTTTGCTGTAGAGAACCAGAAACTGCCAATTCATGAAAGTTTGGATGTAAGTTATGAGCAGTACATCACATACTTACACTAGTTTATATTGTTTTCAAGAAAACATAATATCTACTATCTTCCAGCGTGGAGTTTTTGTTGCAGGACTGAGGGAGGAAATTGTAAACAATGTTGAACAAGTGCTTGACCTCATTCAGAGTGGAGAAGGTTTGATATCATGAATGAGATATTAACAATCTTATATACTGAATAGTATACCTTTTATTGGTTATTATAATCATTATAGTTTTTATGTTGATCTGTATTACCAATTTGACGCGTGTGGAAACAAATTTTGCAGTTAACAGGCATTTTGGTGAAACTAACATGAATGTTCGAAGCAGTAGATCCCACACCATCTTCAGGATGGTAATAATCTTTAGTCAATTTAAACTGATTATGTTTCCTCTGGATGCTAATGCACATCGATTGCAATTGCTATGTTGAGAATATGCTAAAGAAATATTGATGTGATTCCATTTCATTTTATGTTAAAGTAGGTAATTGAAAGCAAAGGAAAGGATAATCCAGATGATGCTGTCCGTGTCTCTGTTTTGGTCGGTATTCATTTCTTATGAATTTATTTGGGATTTTATTATAAAATTCTTATAGTTAAGTAATAAAAGTTCTAAAAATGAAATTTGAGGAGTGATCTCTCTTAGGATTCATAAAACCAACCCTAATTGCTATGGATTGAGGCATAGTCGCTGTATCCATGTTTCTTGCCCTTTCTTTACCCTCATTTTGTAGTGTTCACTTCATTGAATTGCCTAATTTGTCAACTCAATTTGTGAAACTAGAATTTAGTAGATTTAGCTGGGTCGGAGCGTATTGCCAAAACAGGAGCCGGGGGAGTTCGTCTGAAAGAAGGGAAGCACATTAACAAGAGCCTAATGATCCTTGGTAATGTCATCAATAAACTAAGTGAAGGTGCAAAACAAAGGTACTTATATCTAAAACTCTGTTGAATATAAGTTCATGCACAGAGTGAATGCATGACTGACTATCTAGCTATGCAGGGGACACATTCCTTACCGTGATAGTAAACTAACGCGCATTCTTCAACCTGCTCTGGGCGGCAATGCTAAAACTTCAATAATCTGCACAGTAGCACCAGAAGAGGTAACCTAACTATTACCCTTGGTGTGACAGCAGAAATGAAATTGGACAATAGTTTGAAGAGTTCAATGCCTGTGTCTAGGTTCACATAGAGGAATCAAAGGGAACACTCCAATTTGCTAGCAGAGCTAAACGGATCACCAACTGTGTTCAAGTGAATGAGGTCTGCTTATACTTATTATTCATTTCTAAGTATTTAGTAGTTTATGCTTCACTTAGGGACAATGAGATTAAATGGTCACATGTTCTTGTTACTACAATAAGGTTAGTTTGATATTAGTTGCTGAAACAGTACAGCTTGCATGTAAAGATTTCAAATCACACTGCAGATTACCCGCTCTATCTTAAGCGATAACATGCATGAACCAAGCACTTAATGCGTCCCATGCTTGTTGATAGAGAAAGATCGAAATATTACTAATATGATATCAATATTAGATTTCTAATATTCAAATTGGACCACCAGAGGATTATGTTCACAGCTTGGAAATGATAGCAATTTAAATGTCAATAATGCACTTGTAGCGCTGACGCTATCTATTCTTTTATTGCCATTACCAAGGCTTAACAAATCTGTGTCTTTGAGATAAGGTTCGTTTTTCTCAAAGTTCCTTATAATGGAACAATTAATTTTTTCTGGTACGAGATACCATAGACTCTGGTTTAAACTTCAAACATCCATTCATTTATTCGAGATTCTATTTCTAAGGCATAAGGAAGGTAAGTTTTGACTACAAGCAAGACAGGTGTTCTCGAACTGTTAATAATTCTCATTACAATATCACAAGTTTCATCCTCATAGAATCTTAGTTACTGAGATTTTCTGCCCAGTGAACCAAATAATGGAACTTCTTTTCAATTACTAGATTATTTCTTTGATGTAAAGGCAGAGCTTATGTAGTTCAACTTCCTTTGTAGATATTAACTGATGCAGCCTTAATGAAGCGGCAAAAGCGGGAAATAGAGGAACTACGCATGAAACTACAGGTGATGCTCATGTCTCCGAGCTTCATATTTATAACTATAGATAACAAGACCTTAAATGGGATGAAACCTCTTACGTAGGGATCACATTCTGGGGTGCTCGAGCAAGAGATATTGAAACTCAGAAATGACCTACTGAAGGTAATTATTATCACTATTTCTGTTTTGTTAAATGCAGAAATTGATCTTATCTTGCATTGACATCACTGATGACTGCTTATTCGTCCTTTATCAGTATGAACTAGAGCGAGAGAAGCTTGCCATGGAGTTGGAGGAGGAAAGAAGATCACACAAAGAGCGAGAGCAATGTATCATTGAGCAACAGAAAAAAATTGATAATCTCAGTAATCTTGCATATATTTCAGATTCTAATGGGCATGCCACACAGGTAAAACATGTGAATTGTGCTTCCATGGACTTCCTTAGACTATCTTTTTCCTTTGTCCTGAGTTCAGATTTTTTTTAGAATTTCAGGTAACAATACTTAGGAAAAATGAGATGCTTGGTCTTTCCTGTCTTCGCTCCTGTTTCTTTTTCATCTCTGAATTTATAGTTTTTTTTTTTTTTTTTTTTTTTTTAAATTTGGGTTTATGTGGTTAAAATCTCATAAATGAGAGACATTGTACAGTTTTTACCTGTATCATCTCCTTTCAGGTTGAAAATTCTGTGGTTTAGCGTTTTCCATCTCCAATCTCTTTCATCTTTTGAAACCCCCTTTTATACAATGAATTTTGTTGTTCAAAAAAAGATTCGCTGAGAAGAGAGAGATGTCTGAGACAACTTTTGTATGAAGGAAGCTTATGGAGCCAAATATTTGGATACTTTTAGCATGTTTCATTCCATTTCTCTTGTCATAGAGCATTTAGCTACCTTTTGTGCAAATTGGCCACTTTCATCGTGCTTGTTAACTTGTATAGTTCATATTAAAATTGATTACCAAAAAGTTGATAAGGGTTTCCCTCATGCTTGTTGTAGGAGAGCTCTAATTTGAATGACATTCGTCTGTTCTGTCATGAATATGGAATTAACTGAAGTTAACATTTCTATTCTTCGAACCAGGAGGAAAGTAGAGGTAGCAGTGGTGGTTGCCAGGAAGATGCTTTTAGTACGCCTTCTTTTAAGGCGGCTCCCGGTGCCTTTGTTGCTAAGAGATCAGAACGGTCTCAGCAGCTAGAATACAGCCCCATGGCAGATGCATTTAGCGATTTCGCGGATGAAGACACCTGGATGAAAATGAATAAAGGCTTTGTGGCTGATCTTGATTCACTTCTGATGACTCCTGCCGTGAAAGTTCAATCATCTTTACCCAATGATGAAAACAGTGTGAGTCTGCTTTTGCATACAAGTGTCGCAATCTTACTTCTTACTAAAACTTTTTCTCCTTCAATTGCTTCTATGCAGAATGCAGGACAACTAGTTTTACTCTAATTTCAACTACATTCCGGAAGTTATATGCACCCTTCATATAATTCACAAATCTGATAGGAAAATAGTTACTAGTACAATTTCTGCAGGTTCTCGCCCTTTATCTATAACTTCTTCTTAGCGAAGGGGTGAAGAACGGGGCAATCATCTTTTTCTTCTGATAATTGTACACATGGATTTAACTGCGTTGAAGGTTATGATTTGCAGTTTAATAGTCCTTCAAAAAAATTTCAAATCTTTGTTCTTGATAAACAAAGTGTGTACATGCATACTTGTAACACTCATCAGATTTTCTACCAGGGCTCATCAACGGAGAATTACAAGCAAGAGATGGAGAATCTTAAAAGGCAGTTGGAACTTGTTTTAGAGGAAAGAGATGAGCTCAGGGTTAGTATCTATTGAGATCATTTTCTGGTTATTTTGATGCTTGTTAGTTGACCCGTCACTGAACTATTTTTTTAGCACTCTTAACAGTTGAAGATGTTTTACCTGATTTAGATGTTAAATACATTAATCCTTCCTGTCCTTGTTCTTTTCAAGAGACACAAAATTTTGAACGACAGGACTTACTAAAGTGGCGAACAAGTCATTTGAACAGAAATATGACGAACTATTTGCTTTTGTTATACGCACCAAGTTCTCATCTTATCCTTTAATCTTTAATTTTCAGAGACACCGTACAGAACAAGTATCACTGAATAAACAGCTAATGAATGAAGTATCTGAACTCCAGCAAGAGGCACTCTTGGTCCAGGAAATACCTCAAAGACTGTGCGAGTCTGTGGCAACTTGTAGAGATATATACAAGGACGTCCTCTCAGTTTTACAGGTAATGCGCACTTATTGTGTAAGTTTGCCAAATTTCTATGCCTAGTGAAGTTTAATATCTGCCCTCTCCTTGTCATTTCAATAGAATTTTGTAGCTACTGAGAAATCTGCAACGGCCAAATTGCTATCTACTACAAGTGAAATTGGCACTTGTCTTTTTGCAACTCTGGAATCTCACTTCTCGGTAGCTATGCATGGCGATAAGTCTTCTACTGGAAATGATTCTTTAATTGAAGCACAACGTATCAAGCTTTATGTGAAGTTGAACGAAACAATCTCATCACTTGCACTATCAGAGGATGAAATTTCAGGGAGTCCACCATTCAGCTCCCAATATAAGGTAGCTGCCCATTCACAGTTCTCAAGATGTCACTTGTTAATGCTTACATGCTTTTCGGTTCTGACAATGGGATATTATCTGCTAAGTTCAAGGCTCATGATAATTTAAGTTGTGAGGTCCACGACTTCAGCCTACTTGTATCAGAAATGCCTATAATTTACCCTAAAGGGCAATCATGTTTTAGCTTACACATCTTCATTGTTCATAGTCAAACACTTTTCCCCTTTTCTCTTAAGCATACATTTTTAATATGATCAAGGACTTCACTCTGGGTGGAGAAATTGCTTGTTGGAAGAAGAAACTGGATGAAGAAATCAGAACTATCCAGGACAAGTATCAGAACCTGGAAAAGGAGTTGGACTTGAATAATCAGCTACTTGCCGCTTCCAAGGATAGATATCATAGCTTAGAAAGGGAGTTTCATCTCTTGAAAGAAGAGACCAATGTGTTGAGGCGAAAAGCTTCCTCTTCAAGTGAGAAGCTCGAACTGGTTACTAACCAAAAGGAAAAGGTATTGGAGGATTTGAATGCTGAAGTAAAGAGGAGGAAAGATCTCGAACAAGAGATTTACCAGTTTAGTATTGCTTTTGCATGTCGAGAAAGAAAGCTCATATCGCTTAATAGTGACTTCAAATCTGTGATTGACAGTTTTAAGGCGCAGTAGCCTATTTCAATATCCAGATCTCCTGGATTGTAAGACTTGAGTTTCTTCCAAGTCATGTAGTGCAGTCTTATTCTTGCTTGTTATGTATTCAAGTAACTTAAAACTGTTCAGCAGCACACCATAAATCGAATTGTCTGTATTAAAGTCCTATTGTTATAAATTCATTTATTTGTATAACATATGGTTTACTACCCCATTTTCTCCTACTTAATTCCTCCCCACTAAGTGACCATTAATTTCTTATTAAGTCACTACTTAATTCTTGTAACCTTTGGGTTGATTTGTAACATATGTATTTGTATCCTATAAATAGAGCACATTTGGCTCTATGGATGACACAATTGAAATACTTGGAAAATAATACATGTTCTTCCTTCTCTTCTCATATATTTTATCTTGTTCTTACACTACTTTACTATTAGTTTTATAACACGTTATCAGCACGAGTCTCTATTTTATTACACGATTTAGAAGAAATGAAAAGCAAATTATGATGCAATTGATAGAAACCAACGTTCTTGTTGCTAACACAAGATAAGTTTTTTTTTTGTTTCTAAATTCCTTCATATTAGTTTTTGTTAATCTCAAAATTAATAGTACACTAATTTCATTTTGTTTTGTACCACTTTAAATTATGGAAACCTTTCACTGACTACAATTTTTGTCTATTCTTCCATTGTTTGATTGATATTGTAGCTATCTTTTGACAACAATTTAAGGGTGCATGGCCTAGCAACATGATATTGTAGATTAATTCTACTCATGTTTCAAGGTAAACTGCTTGTGAGTGCAAACATGGATTATGTAGTATGGTTAATATTTTACTCTCAAATGGACATATGGAATGAAACAAATATGGTAACTTTTAAAGAATGCTTCTTTGATTTATAGTTGGGTATAAATTTTTATACTCTTGGTAAGTGGCGACCGGAGAAATAATGCTTATTTTTTTATGATCTTTACCCGATATATTAGTGTTATATCATTGATATATGATTACAGTACTATGTTTCAACTACACGAAGCATGAGTACCTTTGAGTATTGTACTTCAAATCGCACCATATGTACACACTTTGGCCTATTATGCCATTAGTTAAGGGTAAGACATCATGTTCAACTCCTAATGTATTATGGCATAACAAGCGTTTGCGATAATAAGATATTGATGGCATAATGATGATTGAGGCAAACTAAAGTATTATAAAAAAGATAAAGTATTTTTGATAAACATCATGAAGCCCGTCCACTGAATAGGCTCCATTCAAAGAGGTGAATGTGGGAGCAATATATGCTCAATTCCCTAAGATGAATGTGGGAGCAAGACAAGCTCCATTCCATAAGGTGAATGTGGGAGCACAACATAATGCTCCATTCTCAGATTTGAATGTAGTAGCAATACATAATATGCCTGAAAGAAGGCAAAATATCTTTATGTCAGAAAGAAGACACAATATTTTATGTTTGAAAGAAGGCAAATAATTTATGTCTAAAAGACGATAAAATAATTACCATGCTAGAGACCATGGACGTGGACGTGGCACGGGATGAAAAAATAGTTATCATTGTGAAATAAATAAGAGAACAATAAGGGTTCTAAAAAAGAAATCGTTTAAACGGTAAATATAATAATGCCTTCAATGTATCATATGAGCATGAGGCAAGTCCAGATGATTATGGTCAATTCCTTGCAGTGAATGAGACAATTCATAAAAAAATTATGAATATAGACCCATTCACCGAAGTGAATGTGGCAATATGTGATAAAATATCAAAACTCGCCTCCAGAAGAGGTTCGAGAAAGATGAATATGGACGTGCCCATGCGTGGTTGATAAAGTACCACAACTCACCTCTAGAAAAGGTTCGACTATAATAATTTTATTATTTATTGTGGCATAAATGGGCATTGCTCTCGCACAGAACGTACGCCATAATTATGTATTATTATGAATTACATAAGAGCAAGTGAAGTAAGAAATTGATCTTGCCTATAATGATTTTACCATGAGAAAAATAATATGATTTTCTCCTTGAAAGGAGATTTTCACCATATGGTTGGTGTAATAAAATATATGGTAGTACAAAGCTATTTGAGTGCTCCGGAAGAGCCAAAATATTACTACTTGGAGGAATGAGATGGATGAAATATTTATTGTAGTATGTCTCGAAAGAAACTTGTTAAGTTTCAAATACATTTGCCAAAATGGCTAAGAGACTAAATTTGATGGAAAGATATGAATATCTTTATATTACTACAAGAATGTCGGGTGAGATATATGTTCTTGAAAATCTCCCCGCCTCTTCCTCGAGTATGTACTACTCAAAATATAAGTCTGGTAAAATTATATCTGCATGCCACAATAAACTTTTAGTTTATTGTTACAATGCCCATGCTATAATAAACTTCTAATTTACTAGATGAATAAATTTATTAGTTGGCATGACCGGTTTGACCATCCCGGTTCAAATATGATGCACAAAGTATATAAATGAGAATTCGCATGGGTATATACTGAAGAATCAAGATTCTTCAAGAATTCTCTTTGTGCTGCTTGTTTTCAAGATAAAATAAATTATTCGACCAACTAAATTTGGGATCAGGATCCCGACACTTCTGGAATGTATAAAAGGTGAATATGGGCCCGTTCACCTGCCATGTGGACCATATAATTATTATAAATAGATGCATGTATGATAAGGTCACATGTGCGTTTATTACAAATCCGCAATGATACTTGCGAGGTTAAGTATTTGCTCAAATAAATCTTATTATGAGCATATTTCCAGATTATGCAATCAAGACAAGTTATCTTGATAATGTTGGCAAGCAAGTTTAGCAGATTCATATATTGTAAGCCTCCAATTGCTAAACCATGCATATGAGAACAATGCTACCTAAATCAGGTATGAGGTATGGTATATCCATAGAGCAGCACTTGTACACGACATGCCACAAAATGAATTCTCCCTCATAATTGGTTCAGGGTCAGGAACTAAATATTTTTCATCTAATAATTTTAATGTGCGGTATATTATCAATTGCTCCACCGCAACACACAAAGATGGATCTCATATATGGTTGGGAACGAATGTTAGTTTGGCTAACATTAGGGGGGAAAATTAAAGCAGCTGAGGAATAAATAAATTAAATTATCATTTGATTATGATCCTCATATAAAGATAATGCAAGTCACTGCCAGACGCATGACTGACCCAAAGAAAAATATTATATTCCAGCTGCTAATGCTCCTGATGTCCTGGTGAGACAATCTATTTATGTAAATGAGTCTAAGGCACGCCTGAAGCGTGGTAGACCATTTGGTTCCAAAGGTAAAAGTCCTTGAAAAAGGAAAGGAGCAAATATTTGAGATGGTCAAATAAGGAGGCGGGCTCTAGAAGAGTCCACGACATAACACTTCATAAAACCTCCTCATGAGAAGTTCAGGTACCTGAAAATGAAGAGATCTCTGTCACGCCCTAAAATTTACTAAAATAATAAAAGGTAGGTTGTGACTTAGGTGTTTAAAGGTACAAAATTATTTAGAGATTTTTTTTTTTTTCGGAGTCGCCACTTGACATAGTTAAAAGGTGTGCCAAGTCACCAAAGAGGTACCTTGGGACACCTATGACTCGTAAGTGGTCTGCGTTTAGAGATTCGGGTAAGGTTCTCAGTTGACTCTCGGGAAGGTATTAGGCACCCTCGAGTCCTGTGCCGAGCACAGTTGCTTTATTGTCGCAATTTTAATTTTTATTAGATATGGTTGTATTATTTTGCCGTTTGAGTTTAAACTTTAATTCAGAAAAAATTTAAAATGTTATTCTTATCCAACTTCACGGAAGATCGGACGGATTAACACTTTAACTCGTAATAGCTAAAATATATTACGCATTTCCAACCTCACAGAGGATTGGTCTATTTTACGGACTTTTTACATGTATCGAATTTGCTTCCGACGTTATTGATTAAATGTGGCTTAATTTAATATTTACAAGCGCAATCAAGAAAATTACTAAATTTACATCAAACACTATTAGGGCTTAACATTAAAAGACTGAAATTAATCAAGCTAGATTCGCAAAATTTTTGGTCCACTTATTTTATTGTAGCCTTATACTTAAAGGCTAGAGCTAAAAAAGGGGGCCAGATTTGCAAAAATATGAAGCCCATTTTTGTTTTCAGATTCACTCACGTAGACGGAATTGCACTAGTGTCTTGTTTTGCATATTTTCTTTCAAGTTTAACCCAATTTATAAATCTTAAATTTCATGCACTTGTTTACTGCACTTTCAGAATTTGCATTGTTGTCCATTTTTTTATGATCTTGCGAAAATGTCCTGGTTTAGCTCATTTTTTCTAATCCTTGGTTGAATTTCTCTAATCCTTGGCTAAAAAAAAGAAAGGCCAGATTTGCAAAAATGCCCTATCTTGCCTATTTCTACAAACTTCATTCAAGAGAAAATAGTTTCTTTCATGTTCCAAATAGAGAAAAAAGGATTTAGTCGCACAATTACAAAAACGCTCCATACATATAAACAGATGAATTACGAAAACAGAGATCACGTTAATCAAAAATTCGCTCCATGCTAAAAAGTGGAGCATCTAGGAAATGTCAGCATAGATAATGATCAGATAGAAACATTAAATGACTGTTTGTGTTAAGATTATGACCCCAAAAGAGTTTTTTTTTTTTTTTTTTTTCAGTTTTCCAGTTTTTTTTTTTTTTAACAAATCCTTTTTTTTTTCACCTATAATTTTTAATTTAGCCTATGAGTTCTAAGACTATAAAATCCAAAGGCATTTAAATCAAATACGTAAAAACGAAACAAAGGAAACAAAACATATCTCTTTAAAGTATCACATTTGTATATCAATTTTTCTAACATATTGAATCCTAAACATAGCATATATCATTCATGTGTACTAAAAAAGGAAGGTAGAAAATAAATACCTAGTGAAGCAAACTCTCAAAAAGTCTTTGCAAAGATTCAAACCAAAGCAAACTCCCACCAACAAGCCCAACAACTTTTACCACTCCAAAGTAAACAAAAGCCACAAGTGACAACCCTTTTGAAAATAATAACCTAGACTCAAAAACCCTTCCTTTCTTGCTATTTTTTTTGCTCTCTTACTGCCTTCTTTTTTTTTTTTATATATATTCCTTATATTTTTCGGATCTGAAAAATGTTGTTCTTTTTTTGAGGTAGTTGAGAGGAGTTAATGTGTGTTCAATGTGTAGTAAATGCCTCTATATATAGGGGAAAGAGATGAGAGTAAAAAGGGGGGAAAATAGGTGAAAATAGGGGGGAAAAAGGGCTGTCAAGTGTAGAAGTCCAAGGCTCATTAATGCAAAAGATTTGCATTTCCATTTTTGTGCTAGCTTTCTCACCCACTTAAAAGCAAAGCTGAATCTTTCTATTTTTAAGCTTCCCCTTCCCCCAAAGTCTGACTTCTTGACACTTTCAAATCCCACCTAAAGACTAAAGGAAAATTTGAAACTCTGAACTTAAACTCCTAAAAGGCTCTTTATCACTACTACACTAATCAAAAGAACAGCAAACTCACAAAATTTATGATTAAGCCTGAACTATATGAAAGCAAAGAACAAACATGCTTATATACAATTGAAACTAGACAGAAACACTCAATTTTTTCAAATTTTATATACTAAACAAACATCTTAATAAGCTACTAGTACTAACACTTAAACAAAGCTGAGACCATCTACTTGCACCCCACAGCCTTCATTTTAGACATGGAATATACAAACTAAACATGCTGTCAAACAGTTTCCCATGAGTAATCAGTCATAACCATGGTGTTTCTAATTCACTAATGACATTAAACAATCATTGAAACCTCATGCTTTGATCTGAAACAACAACACAGAATTGTTTACTAGCTAAACGTTACACTAAACATCAATTTCTTGACTAAACATATGAAAGAAAGAAAAAAAATCAGAGCAAAGAACGGTTTTAAACCAATCAAAGCGAAGCCGCACCAACACTGCGCAGCCGCTGCCTCACTAAGCCCTCGTCGAATCCAAACAGCCTGTCGCCACTGCCTCGCCTCGACAAGCACAGAAGCCCCACCGAACCATCGTCATCATAGCAAAACAGCTCTCAAACCATCAACAACGTCCATAACAGAAACAGAAAAGAGAAAAAAAAATGAGAAGAAGACAACGAAGGAGCAAGAAACGGGTGAAGAAACAAACGGGTAAAGGGGAGGGGTTTTTAGGAGAATGGGGATGTGAGGGTGAGAGAGGGGAAGTGAGGAGAAGAAAAAACAAGAACAAAACTCACCGGAAAACTCGAAGGAATCGCCGGAAAGTTGTTGACAGATTTTCTAAAGCTCGATCTACACCAAGCGACTTGGATTTTGGAAAAAATAGTCGCGAAAATGGGATGAGGAGGTCGAGACGAGTCCGGCGTTGTGTTTTGGGAATTTTCCGGTGGCGGTTGGTGGCGGTCAACGGTGGTTTGACCGGCGGAGGAGCGGTGGAGATATGGTGGGGCGATTTCCGGTGGTGAGAGGAGAAAATCGCAAGGTTCCTCTATTTTTTATGATGTTTTGTGTGTGTGTCTATTTTTAGCAAAGTTTTTTGTATTTATATGTTGTGAAAGTGGGCCGGGTCAAAGGGAATTGGGTTGCATGACTAAGTTGATTGCATGGTTTTTATTCACAGAATAGCCAACTAGAGTTCCAAACAAATTAAAGCATAAACTAAAGATTAAAGCTACACAAATTGCAATATTACATCAATTGAATTATATAATCACAATTAAACACATAATAAGTATTTTCATTAATTAAATATTTTTTATTATTTTTCTCGTTTAATTTTAGCTAAAATAAAAGACCGAAATTCTAGAAAAGGTTTGACGAAAAATCCTAAAATATTAGCTCGCCTATTTTAAACTATTTCAAGCTATTTTTGAATTGTCGTGCCAAAAATTAGGTGATTACAGCTGCCCCTCTTTGTTCGAGAACATCGAAGAGTTTTCGGACAAAGATATAATCACAACTAATTTTGGCTTTTTGGTTCTAGCCAAGAGCATGCAAAATGGTGACCGTACCTTGACCTTTGGTTCTAACCAAGAACAAGGTTACCTACATATCCCCGGACTAAGGAATCAGGTCAGTGTAGTTCCTTACGTGCGGTAGCTGGGACTACCGCATTCAAACAGGCACTAAGACTCTTCTAGACTCTCTAAGCTAAGCTAAACATTTTCTAGACACACTAAATTAAACACCTGACACTTCTAGACTAACTGAGACTGACTCGATGCTCCTAGACTTACCCGGACTGACACAAGACACTTTTGACATACTAGAGTTGTTGCTGCTGGTCACTTGTTGCTGGTTGCTGGCTGGTGATCATTGCTTTTACAGAGAAAAATGGGATTACAAAATTGAAAAGTGTAAAAGTTACAATTCCTAGACTACTCTTCATACTTCCCAAGCTGATAGACTGGTCTGAAGCTCCCATTAGTCAAAGTGGGTTTTGAAAACTTGAAGTTGCCGCTCGGGCGGGCTTTAACTTGAAACTTGAAATTGCCGCCTTGACGGGCTTGACTTGAATGTTGAAATTTCTGAAGCTTGAAATTGCCGCTTGGGCGGGCTTTAACTTGAAGCTGGGGATGGTTGCTATCTTTGAGCGGGACCAACTTGAAAAGCAAGTGGTTGCTATCTTTGAGCACAAATGACTTGAACTGAATGTGAGTGCTATCTTCTAGCAAAACTGACTTGAAAAGAAAATGATCGCTATCTTTTAGCAGATCTTGTCATGAAAGTGAATGACGCTATCTTTTAGCGGGATTGACTCGGAAAGGAAATGATTGCTATCTTTGAGCGAAACTGACTCGAAAAAGAAATGATCGCTATCTTTTAGCAGATCTTGACACGGAAAGGAAATGACGCTATCTTTTAGCGGGATTGACTCGAAAGGAGATGATCGCTATCTTTGAGCGAAATTGACTCGAAAAAGAAATGATCGCTATCTTTTAGCAGATCTTGACATGGAAAGGAAATGACGCTATCTTTGAGCGAGATTGACTCTAAAGGGAAATGATCGCTATCTTTTAGCAGATCTTGACATGGAATAAAAAATGACGCTATCTTTGAGCGAAACTGACTCGAAAAGGAAATGATCGCTATCTTTGAGCAGATCTTGACACGGAAAGGAAATGACGCTATCTTTGAGCGAACTGACTCGAAAAAGAAATGATCGCTATTTTTTAGCAGATCTTGACGTGGGAAGGAAATGACGCTATCTTTTAGCGGGAATTGACTCGAAGAGAGACTGGAGTTCTGTCTGATATCTGGTGCAACTACCCCAATTCAAGTGGTCCTAGCTCTTTCTTGGCAACATAGCAAATGTCACACTTACTTTCGGCATCGTGGATACACCCTGTTTCGGATCTTACAAATAAGCTTAACGACTCTTGTTCTATTCTTTACGGTACTGTGGGATGAACAACGCCTAAAGCTTCTCCCAAACATATCCACTCTTCATGATACAATTTTGGTACGTCGTCCTTCCGGCCTGATGTACGGTGCTGGGCTCCAATTATCAATGTTGATCATGACTTGCTGAGAACTTTTCCATTGTCGAGGGTGTGCCCTGCTCGCTGGAATTAAACCTGAATCCTGAAAGACAGAGTTTTGCAATTTTCTTTTGCTGCTCATGGGAGGTTAGCGCCAAAGGGCGAGGAATTAAATGGTGAGGCAAAATGTATAAAATGGAATAATAAAAAGAGTTTAAGGACGAAAGTCGTTTGGACAGGGGACGTCTTTCTGAAAAGGGAAACTTATCTGGCAATATACTGGCGGCCTTGATGATCATGACATGTATCTTGGATGACCTCGTCCGACCAGTGCCACTTGTTTGTTCAGAGTTGATCCACAGAAAATGTCAAACCATAACCAAGTTGAGGTGACTCTCAAGTCGACTAGTAGCGCCCTTTCGGGTTTTCACCAATTAGCCTCTCTCTTTAATCTTTTTCCTCACTGTTTGTCTTGCGGCGCCTTCTCAGGTTTTCACCGACAAGACTTCTTTCTTTTCTCTTTTTTTTTTCTTTTTTTTTTCTTTTCAATTCAATTTACAACACCAACATCTCTTGAAAAATGTGAATAGATGATACAAAAATGATAGAAGTTTGTTTTTATTTTATTTTATTTATGAAATAAAATAAAAACAAACTTCTGCCCCAGTTTAGCATGAAAAGGGGGATCTAAATTTCCTTTGATGTTGGCCGCAAACTTGGAGGCAAGTTTTGCGTCAATATGAACAGGGAAAGAGGAATTTTTTCTTATTGCGACCGCACCGAAATGGTTGCCTACGTATCCTTTTGAGAGGAATCAGGTCAGACGTAGCTCTAGGCAAATGCCCAGGTTTCTTTTTGATGCTTTTCAGTTTCATTTCATCTTGGTACAATTACATTGATTTCAACTGAGAACATGCCTCAAAAGTACAACGTTCAAAATGCTAATAAGGGATACAATTTGGGATAGCAAAAAGAGAACAAAAGCCTTGCATTCATCCTGACTTGAAAGCCATCTTGAAATCAAATGTAGTACCTCTTGACCGCGTCTGCATTGACGGGTATTTCAGTTGTCCTACCTTCTGGATCTGTAAGGTACAAGGCGCCATTTGGCAATACCTTCTTTACCAGGTACGGCCCTTGCCAATTTGGAGCAAATTTTCCTTTAGCTTCTTCCTGATGAGGAAAGATTCTTTTCAAGACTAATTGCCCTTCTTTCAAGTCGCGGAGGCGCACTTTCTTGTTGTAGGCTCGGGCCATTCTTTGCTGATACAATTGACCATGACAAACTGCATTGAGCCTCTTTTCATCAATGAATGACAACTGTTCCAATCGGGTTTTGACCCATTCTGTGTCCTCAATTTCTGCTTCCACAATGATTCTGAGAGACGGTATTTCTACTTCAGCGGGTATGACTGCTTCAGTTCCATATACCAATGAATACGGGGTTGCACCTATGGAAGTGCGCACAGTTGTGCGGTAACCAAGGAGAGCGAAAGACAACTTCTCATGCCAATCACGAGATCCTTGTATCATTTTCCTAAGGATCTTCTTGATATTCTTATTGGCTGCTTCAACCGCGCCGTTTGCCTTTGGTCGGTAAGGTGTGGAATTCCGGTGCATGATCTTGAATCTTTCACACACATCATTCATTAAATGACTGTTCAGATTTGCCGCATTATCAGTGATGATGGTACTTGGGATACCAAAGCGACAAATAATATTAGAATGAACAAAATCCACCACAGCTTTCTTGGTCACGGACTTGAGAGTCACAGCCTCAACCCATTTGGTGAAGTAATCTATTGCAACCAGAATGAATCTGTGTCCATTTGATGCTTTTGGTTCAATAGGCCCGATAACATCCATCCCCCATGCTGTAAAAGGCCAAGGAGCTGACATTGTGTGCAACTCTAAAGGAGGTGAATGTATCAAATCACCGTGTACTTGGCATTGATGACACTTTCGCACAAAAGTAATGCAATCATGCTCCATGGTGAGCCAGAAGTATCCTGCTCTGAGTACTTTCTTAGCTAGCACATGCCCGCTCATGTGGGGTCCACAGATTCCCGAATGCATGTCATTGAGAATTTTCATGGCTTCAGTTGCATCCACGCATCTTAACAGTCCCAGATCAGGTGTCCTTTTGTACACCACTCCGCCACTCAAAAAGAAACCACTTGCCAATCGTCGAAGGGTTCTCTTTTGATTGTTTTCCGCCAATGGAGGATACGACCCATCTTGAAGGAAATTCTTGACATCAAAGTACCACGGTTGGCCATCAATTTCTTCTTCAATCGCATTGCAGTATGCATGTTGACTTTGGACCTGAATCTCTAGCGGATCAATATGGGCTTTATCAGGATGGACAAGCATTGAGGCTAATGTAGCCAATGCGTCAGCCAGCTCATTATGTATTCTGAGGACATGTCTAAACTTTAGAACATCGAACTTTTGGCGAAGATCGTCCATACACTGCTTGTACATGATCAGCTTAAGGTCTCGAGTTTCCCATTCACCCTTCATTTGGCGTATCAAAAGATCTGAATCTCCGATCACCAGCAATTCTTTGATGTCCATGTCTAGAGCCATACGCAAACCCATTATGCATGCTTCATACTCAGATGTGTTATTAGTGCAACTGAAGCGGAGTTGGGCAGCTGCCGGATAGTAATGTCCCGTGGGGGAGATGAGGACTGCTCCGATGCCATGGCCTTTTGAATTAGAAGCACCATCAAAGTATATTTTCCACACATGTTCTTCTTCGTTAATCAGTTCTTCAAGTACATCTACCTCCTCATCAGGGAAGTAAGTCTTCAGTGGCTCATAATCGTCATCCACCGGATTTTCAGCCAAATGATCGGCTAAGGCTTGAGCTTTCATTGCAGTTCTGGTGACATAAACTATGTCGAATTCTGTGTGCAGGATCTGCCATTTTGCAAGTTTGCCGGTTGGCATCGGCTTTTGAAATATGTACTTCAATGGGTCCATCCGGGAAATCAGATAAGTGGTATAGGACAAGAGATAATGTTTCAACTTTTGTGCAACCCAAGTTAGGGCACAACACGTCCTTTCCAACAAAGTGTATCTGGCCTCGCAATCTGTGAACTTCTTGCTCAGATAATAAATGGCTTGTTCTTTCTTTCCCGAGGCATCATGTTGCCCCAGTACACAACCAAAGGAGTTTTCATTGACTGATAAGTACAAAAATAATGGTCGGCCAGGCTCGGGCGGAACCAAAACAGGAGGATTTGACAAGTATTGCTTGATCTTGTCGAAAGCTTCTTGGCACTCCTCGGTCCATGCAATTGATGCATTCTTTTTCAACAACTTGAGGATCGGCTCACATATTGTGGTAAGTTAAGCAACGAACCTACTGATATAATTCAACCTGCCTAGAAAGCTTTTAACATCCTTCTTGGTTCGAGGCGGAGGTAGTTCTTGTATTGCTTTGATCTTTGCGGGATCCAGTTCAATACCTCGCCTACTAACAATGAAACCTAGCAATTTTCCCGCCGGCACACCAAATGCACACTTGGCTGGATTCAGCTTCAGATTGTACCTACGGAGTCTCTCAAAGAACTTTCTGAGATCTCTCACGTGGTCTTCAGCAGTTCTAGACTTGATGATCACGTCATCCACGTACACTTCTATTTCTTTGTGCATCATATCATGGAAAATGGCAGTCATGGCCCTCACGTAGGTTGCCCCAGCATTTTTCAAGCCAAACGACATCACTCTATAGCAATAGGTTCCCCAAGGAGTAGTGAATGCCGTTTTGTATGCATCATCTTCATCCATCTGGATTTGATGATATCCAGCATAGCAGTCAACAAAGGATTGTATCTCATGTTTGGCACAATTGTCTACGAGAGTGTGGATGTTAGGCAATGGGAAATTGTCTTTGGGACTTGCCTTGTTCAAATCTCGATAGTCGACACATATCCTTGTTTTTCCATCTTTCTTAGGAACCGGGACAACATTTGCAACCCAAGTAGTGTACTGAACCGATTGAATTACTTTTGCATCCAACTGTTTCATTATTTCATCATGGATTTTCTTGATCATATCAGTTTTGAACTTCCGTTGCATTTGTCTCACTGGAGGGAAACCAGGTTGAATTGGCAATTCGTGGACTATCAATTCAGAACTCAAACCCGGCATCTCATCATATGACCATGCAAAAACATCTCGATATTCAAAGAGCACCTTCCGAATATCGTTCTTCACTTCAGGTAGGGCATACATGCTTATCTTGGTTTCCCTCACATCATCAGGGCTCCCAAGATTAACATCCTCTGTATCAGCCAAATTGGGTTTAGGCTTGCCCTCATGGCGTTCAACTTCCAGGCCTATTTCAAAATCCGCCTGCTCTCCATCATACTCAGTATTGTTAACAGATTCCTCAATGTTTTCTTCATCACTTTCAACCTCAACTATGGTTATGGAGTCAAAATCAGATTGTGGTCCCTGGATGGACGATAAGTTTCTTGAACATGTCATGACATCAGGACCAGCAGATATATCACTACAGATAAACAAAATAGAATAAAATTAGGAATACGAACAGAGATTGAAATAAAGCTTGGCTCTTGGCCTTTCATTAATGAAAAAAAAAGGGTTTGAATTACAAAGAAAAGATGAGCAAAATAATACACTTGGCATACAACCCTTAGAATATCCAAGTGTATTCAAAAGAAAACTGTAAAACAACAGTCTACCAAGACCCCTTCCTGATGGGGAAAGGAGTTGCATTCCAGTTAGTCAGGTGCACGTCCGGGCCAATGTACTGAATTGAAGCATTACTGGAGCCTTCACCCGGCTGTACCATGCAGATTTCAAAGATGCCACCCAGATCAAATGGCGCATCCTGATTGTCTTCCACTGTGTTGACATTTGTAGCGACAACCTTTGGTTTCATAACATAACCCACAAAAGACTGAGCGAGACACGGAATTGGCTTTGGGAGAGACCAAACTTCCGACTTCTTTTTCTTTGCTTGCTTGCGATCAGCTGCTTTTGGCTTGAACCCTAGTCCCCACGTGCCTTGCACGCCATTTGGATAAACTGGATTTACCCTGCCTTGTAGTGATGCTCCCAAGCCCTTTCCAAATTGGAAACCATGCTTTAACATTTCAGATGCCATCATTATAGACGTCTCTGACACTCTTGGGATGGGTATAGGCTTCCTTTCTGTTACCTTTTCCACATACACAACATCGGAGGTTTGATACATGATGGTCGGGCGTGTAGTGACGGCTTCAAGGGCTGGTACGTCCAGGCTGTTGTTGAACTGCGAGTCATCCTCTCCATAAACCACGACAGCTTGATTATCCCAAGTAAACTTGACCACCTGATGAACTGTGGAGGTTACAGCACAAGCCATATGAATCCACGGTCGGCCCAGTAACAGATTGTATGATGCATCCGTCTCCATGACTTGAAACTCAATGCTGAAAGTAGCGGGCCCAATGGTTAACTCAAGATTGATGACGCCCAAAGATTCTCGAACTCCACCATCAAAAGCACGAACAGCAGAGGAACTTGCCCTGATTTTGCTCATATCCACCCTTAGACTCTTCAATGTAGACAGAGGGCAAATGTTCAATCCCGCGCCACCATCTATTAGAACACGTGTGACATAGGAGTCTTCACACTTAACTGAGACATGAAGCGCTCGATTATGACCCGTTCCTTCTGCTGGCAGCTCCTCATCGGTGAACATCACACGATTAGTCTCAAATACTCTGCCAGCAAGTGCTTCCAGATTAGCCACAGTAGTTTGTTCAGGAATGTAGGCCTCATTCAATATCTTCAACAGTGCATTGCGATGTGCTTCAGAGTTCATAAGCAGAGACAAAAGTGATATCTGAGCTGGAGTCTTTCTCAGTTGCTCGACGATAGAATAATCTGTCGATCTCATTTTCTTCAAAAATTCTTCAGCTTCTTTCTCAGACACCGGCTCTTTGATGGGTCCTTGGTCTTCTCGACCTGGCTTCGCCTTTCTCAATTCTTCCGGGGTGAAACATCTCCCGGACCGAGTTAGACCATTTACATCTGCAGCAACCTTCATGATTTCTTTCCCGTTGTAAGACACAATTGTTTTGTTGTAGTTCCGAGGAACGGCCTTTGTACTTTTGACAGGGAGTTGCGCTGCTTGAGTGATGATAACCGGTTCACACTTCTTTGCCTTCACCTCGAAGACCGGAGCTTTCTGGCATGATGCCCCTTGCACAATAAATACTGGTGCACTGTCATGAACCTTTTCCTGCTTTGCAACCGGAATTGTGAAACTTGGCTCAACAGCAGTATCTTGCTTTGCTTTGTTGACAACAGACGCACTTGACTTTCCCCTGATTACAACAATAAATGGCTCGGGGCCTTTGATGTCTGGGGAGGGACCAACTGCCACAATCTGCTTGGCGGCTTTCCCTTTCATGTCCTCTTCTATGCATACCATCCCTACCATGTGTACGTTGTTTTGAACATCATGAGCTGGTAAAGGATTTTGATTTACATTTTGTGTTTCATCCCCCACGACTTTTATCTGGTTGTTGTCTATCATTGCCTGGATTGCCCTTTTGAGTTCCCAGCAAGATTCTGTGTCATGTCCAGGTGCTCCAGAATGAAACGCACAATGGCGTGAATGATCAACTCTTCCATTGGGGTTCACCTTCCCTGGGATTGGCTTCAACAGATTGGCTTGTTGCAACTTTTCAAACAAATTAGTGTAGGTTTCCCCCAGTGGGGTGAACTGCCTTTTCTCTTGTTGCATGTTTCTCTGTTGCATGTTTGGACGAAAGCCCTGCGGGCCTCGTGGTCGATAAGGTATCTCCTAGTGAGCCTGGAATTGAGTATGTGCTTGTTGATTGTTGTATTGGACTGGAGCAGGGGGTGGACGCCATTGTGGACCAGATAGCGGCTGAGCATAGGATGCTGCATTTACAGGGAATGAGAACTGCGGCATGGCAAATTGTTGGCCGTGAGTTGGATAGAATTGTTGTGGCGGGGGTGCTGGAATGTACCCTTGACGGTCGTTGTATCTCCCATCATTTCTTCTCGGTCCAGGACCAACCATTGCCACTTCATCTTTTTTCTCTTTCTTCTTCCCAAAAGTACCTGACCCTGATTGCAACGCTTGGGTCGTGGCTCTCAAAGCTGTTTGGCTAACAATCTTGCCTGCTTTGATTCCTCTTTCAATCATCTCCCCAATTTTTACTGCTTCACTAAATTGCTTCCCGAGGGCAGAGGCCATCGCCTGGTAGTATGTTTCGTCAAGCACTTCGATGAATTCTTCGACCATTTTATCGTCTGGGATCAAAGGGCTCACACGCGCCGCCTGTTCGCGCCACCTATAGGCATACTCTCTGAAGCTTTCGCCTGGTTTCTTTGTGATCGTCTTCAAAGAAGAACGATCAGGAGCAGCCTCCATTTTGTAGCCATAATGATTCAGGAAAGCGCTGGCCATGTCGTCAAAGGTGACCCACTTGGAAACATCTTGTTGCACAAACCATTCTATGGCCGGTCCTCCCAAACTGTCCGCAAAGTACGCCATCAATAATTCGTCCTTCTCGATACCCCTCATTTTGTTAAGGTATATCTTCACATGGATCCTTGGATCACTTTGTCCAGTGTACGGATCGAATTTGGGCACAACAAAACCTTCAGGCAGTGGCACATGAGGGAATAAGCACATGTCTTTGTATGAAATACTGGTTTTACCCCCTTGCCCTTGTATGTTTTTCACAGTTTGCTCAAGGCTTTTCAATTTCCGAGCAAAGTCAGCCTCTTCTGTTTTCCCCAATATTTCGACATCAGCATGTGATTCTGGGTGGTGTCCATGATCATACGACTCAGTGGGGCGGAGTACATTACCCCGGGTTTGGTCGAATTGTTGATCACGAGCCCTCAACTGTGGGTCACTGTTTGACCTTTGCAAAGTGTGTCCTGCAGGAACAGTGAATACCGTGGCAGGAACTTGGGCTTGGCCATGTTGTCCATGTTGTGGGAATTGTGCCCCAGGTTGTACAGTAGAGGGTCCAGCTACGTTGTCAGTTTCTGGATGTGGACCGAACCCTGGAGGATAACGGGGGTCTTCTGCCATTGTAGATTGCCCTTGCCCTGGTGGCTGAGCATTCGCCGTGAAACCAGCAGCACCTGGCGGAGCAGGAGGTGCCTGAACTGCTGACAAGTTACGGACCAGTTGCATCATCATTTCTTTCATGGCCGTGAAATCCTCGGCCATCTTAGCCTGTTGTTCAGCCAAACGAACCAGCTCAGTGTTCTCGGTTTCTTCGGCCATTGTTGCTGGAGTGCCTTCTTGGGGAGGTGCTTCAACCACTTCTGGAACAGGCAGTGGTCCCTTGATTCTGGTGGAATAGGAATGTGGGGCCAGCACGGCAGTTGCTCAAGCTCTAAACAAATCAAAACACATTAGTGCAACAAGATAGCATGGAATATGAATTTGCTCGTCGGCCTAAACAATGCCTAAGGTCGTTATGCGTCATCCCAAATTGGTTTAGATTAGATCCCCAAGTGTATTGTTTGACTTCTTCTTTTTTTCTTCTTTTTCTCTTTTTCTTTCTTTTCTTTTCCTTTCTTTTCTTTCTTTTTCTTTTTTTTTCTTTTTTCTTTTTTTTTTTTCAAGTGAGGCTAGGGGGTGAAATGAATTGACACATAAAAATAAGCAAAATATTTTCATTACTTCAAAAGAAAGAGTACATACGGTGCTTCCGGAGCACGACCAAAAGGAACGTACAACTGACTGAAAAAAGTGAAAATAAATTACAACATGCCAAATTCAGAAGCGACATAAAATACAACAATGCCAAGATGTAAAATAAATGACAAAAAAACAACAATAATCTGCATCATCTTGGCCTGATGTATCTACTAAGGTGACTGGGGCACAAAGTCAGCTGGCTCCTCTGGGTCGAACTCGAACGGCTCCTCAGGATTTACTGGCGGGCCTTCTGCAAAGGTACGACGCAATCCGTTCAAATCTGTTGCAACTCTAGTGACGAAGGGAAGCACATGTGGGAGTATGTCCTCCGCGGGAAGCCTCCTATACTCATTGATGGACTGTGCAACATATGTAGCAGAGTCGTAAACCTGCCGATAAGCTACACTGATGGTCTGTCCTGCAGCCTGTATATCTCGAAGTCGGTCCTGTGCTAGCCTTCTGAACTGCTCACCCTGCTCTAGTGCCCTGTCAAGTTGAGCTCGAGAATCTATGGCATCCTGTCGATGATAATCCTCCCTTCTCCTGCTTTCTAACAAAGCTGCCCTGTCGGCATCCCGCTCTGTCAATGCCTGTGAGTGCATGACACGGAGTCGTCTGACTGTGTCTAGGTGCTGATGCGCGAAACCCTCACTCTCTGACTGAGCAGCCCTGGCGGCATCCCTCTCTGCCATTAAGCTTTGTATGGTAGCGCGGTATTCTTCCCTAATCTCACGCTTAGCAAGTTGAACCTGCATATCCAGCCTAGCCTCAGTGTCGACCATGCCTGCTCTCGATCTCGCGGGCATCTCTCTAGGTATGGGCTGGTGGTAATACCACACCTTGTACTCCCGAACGACCTCCCCCTTAAGTCCATCCTGAACCTGTGTGCTTTCTGCGAGGCGCCTCCTAGTATCCCACAGGCGCAAGATCTCACCTCTAAGAGTAGCTGGGTTGAGAGGATAGTCTGAGACATATGCACTCATGTCCTCAACTATTGGGATCTCCTGCTTCCGACCCAACTGCCTAAGTACACGCAGAGGAACATAAGGCTGGGATGCTGTCAAACCCATCAGAACGAGAAAAGGACGATCCACGCATCTGTATACAACCTCCCTCTTAGGAAACCAGCTACACTGCCACAAAATCTTGTCCGGCGTGAGAGAGTTCAAGAAAAACCTCCAGTCTGGCTCATTTTCTGGGAATTTATACTTCTCGATGTGTTCGAGATGGTATTCAAGATAATCGATGTCACAGTACCTAAGAATATCACGAGGTGGGCAAGGGCGTACATGCTCCAAGAACCAGACCTGCAATAGAAGGTTACACCCCTCAAAGAAACCGCTTTCTCCCTTGTGGCATCGAGTCAAAGCATGAAATATGCTACCCAGAATCGTCGGGATGATAGTGGCGTCTGGTGCTCCACCATATAAAGCTGCCATTATCCAACTGACCTTAATAGATATCGCTCTATCCGGTAGTGGAAAAACCAACAACCCTAGCAAAGCGAACACGAAGACCTTAGGGCAAAGTAGCACCCAATCTCCATATTTCAGCTTGTCGTGGAACTCAAATCCATACTTCTTAAAACCGTTATCGGCCCCAAAACGATCATACAGGTAATCAAATGAAATCCAGCCTTGGCGAACACTAGCGATCGAGAGGTCTGTTTGTACCTTGATATTATTGAAAAATTCCCGCTCATTAACCTTCCTTGGAGCAATCATATTCTTTTTCTCAAAATCCAGCTTAAGAAGCCCAGCTATCTCTTCGAGGGTCGGCGTCATCTCAAACCCCTTGAAACAGAAGGTATTTTGGCTTGGATTCCAAAACCCAACCAATGCACTGACCAAGTCTCGACGCGGGACAATAGGTTTAGTCACAAGGTCGGTCAGAAAACCAATCTTTTCCTGGACTATATCTTTCTGCATTTGACTCATTGCGTCCCACCAAGACTTCAGAGATTTATCCGATTTGGGTGGGCCATCAGTCATCATAATAGAGGGTGGAGTGGCATCAGCAGGGTACTTTCTCTTGACTGTCCTAGAAGATGATGCAGCCATTGTTCCTAATAAAAAAATGTGTCAAATGTTTTGAAAACCTGAGAACAACTTAAGACAACTGACCGACAGAGCAAAACAGATGCCTAAACTGCTAATTCGAAACTCCAATTTTCAACAAAACTTTTGTCATTGTAATGACGTAAAGTTGACCCTAAGAGAATCGAAAAATTTTGCCATCATAACGGCATCAGGACATGACTCCGGGAAATTACCACCATTGGTATTTAGATGTAATTTATAAAAGAAAAATTCGACGTTACAACGACGCCACATTGACATCAAAACAAAATTTCATTTCCAGTGATGAACACTACAGTACTTTTGCAAAAATTCGCCGGTATAACGATGTGAAAAACTGGATCTCAAAAACTCCCAACATCGGTATACGAGCCTTTTTTTCTAAAAATTTGCCATTATAACGGCGTGAAAACTGAAATTTTTTTTTTTTTTTTGACTTTCTAACTACTAAGTATATATTTTTTTTTGTAAAATTTTCGTCATTATAACGGCACAAACTGACATATACAAAAGACGGCAAACACCGGCGTTTTTTACAAAAATTTGCCATTACAGCAGTATGACTCAATTCTATAAAAATAGCAAAATATTTACATTTAAAACATAAAATTCAACCTCTTCCTCACTTTTCCTTTCGTTTTTCTCTCTTTTTTTTTTCTATTTTTTTTTCTTTTGAAATCCGTCTCTCCCCAACTTGGTCAGCATAACAACCTTTCCTAATCGCATGCAACACATAGAATGCTTTTTTTTTTTTTTTTTTTTTTTTTTTTACAAGTCTTTCCCGGGAAGTGGGTCCCGTTCAGACAAAAGGTAGTCAACCTAGACAAGTGCAATACCGGTATATCGCACCTCATTAAGTCGGATATGATGCAGATAATTGGGCCTAAAGGTTTAACTCTAGGTGACACAACTGACTCAGTGTCTAGACTGGCTGAAAACCCGATGGACAAACCGGGCGGAAAGCGTATCGGGGCCATCCGGAGACAGTGTGTCCGGCCTAAAACCCCGTCACGCCTTCCTCCTAAATCATGGGCAATTTAGTAAGAAAGTCCCAGATGCCACAAGCAATCTGGTAAGTGTATGTGTGTGTGTGTTTCAGAGACTCAGAGGGTTGCGGAGGAAGACAGTTTATATATACAGTTCAACAATATCAAAGCGGTAACATTCAACTTTCAGGTGATAACGGCAATAAAATAACAACCAAATATTTAATAAATTAAAACATGCGACAATTTATCAGAAGCCGGAGATTCTAGTTTTCACTAATTTCCCCAGCGGAGTCGCCAAGCTGTCACGCCCTAAAATTTACTAAAATAATAAAAGGTAGGTTGTGACTTAGGTGTTTAAAGGTACAAAATTATTTAGAGATTTTTTTTTTTTTCGGAGTCGCCACTTGACATAGTTCAAAGGTGTGCCAAGTCACCAAAGAGGTACCTTGGGACACCTATGACTCGTAAGTGGTCTGCGTTTAGAGATTCGGGTAAGGTTCTCAGTTGACTCTCGGGAAGGTATTAGGCACCCTCGAGTCCTGTGCCGAGCACAGTTGCTTTATTGTCGCAATTTTAATTTTTATTAGATATGGTTGTATTATTTTGCCGTTTGAGTTTAAACTTTAATTCAGAAAAAATTTAAAATGTTATTCTTATCCAACTTCACGGAAGATCGGACGGATTAACACTTTAACTCGTAATAGCTAAAATATATTACGCATTTCCAACCTCACAGAGGATTGGTCTATTTTACGGACTTTTTACATGTATCGCATTTGCTTCCGACGTTATTGATTAAATGTGGCTTAATTTAATATTTACAAGCGCAATCAAGAAAATTACTAAATTTACATCAAACACTATTAGGGCTTAACATTAAAAGACTGAAATTAATCAAGCTAGATTCGCAAAATTTTTGGTCCACTTATTTTATTGTAGCCTTATACTTAAAGGCTAGAGCTAAAAAAGGGGGCCAGATTTGAAAAAATATGAAGCCCATTTTTGTTTTCAGATTCACTCACGTAGACGGAATTGCACTAGTGTCTTGTTTTGCATATTTTCTTTCAAGTTTAACCCAATTTATAAATCTTAAATTTCATGCACTTGTTTACTGCACTTTTAGAATTTGCATTGTTGTCCATTGTTTTATGATCTTGCGAAAATGTCCTGGTTTAGCTCATTTTTTCTAATCCTTGGTTGAATTTCTCTAATCCTTGGCTAAAAAAAAGAAAGGCCAGATTTGCAAAAATGCCCTATCTTGCCTATTTCTACAAACTTCATTCAAGAGAAAATAGTTTCTTTCATGTTCCAAATAGAGAAAAAAGGATTTAGTCGCACAATTACAAAAACGCTCCATACATATAAACAGATGAATTACGAAAACAGAGATCACGTTAATCAAAAATTCGCTCCATGCTAAAAAGTGGAGCATCTAGGAAATGTCAGCATAGATAATGATCAGATAGAAACATTAAATGACTGTTTGTGTTAAGATTATGACCCCAAAAGAGTTTCTTTTTTTTTTTTTTTTCAGTTTTCCAGTTTTTTTTTTTTTAACAAATCCTTTTTTTTTTTGCACCTATAATTTTTAATTTAGCCTATGAGTTCTAAGACTATAAAATCCAAAGGCATTTAAATCAAATACGTAAAAACGAAACAAAGGAAACAAAACATATCTCTTTAAAGTATCACATTTGTATATCAATTTTTCTAACATATTGAATCCTAAACATAGCATATATCATTCATGTGTACTAAAAAAGGAAGGTAGAAAATAAATACCTAGTGAAGCAAACTCTCAAAAAGTCTTTGCAAAGATTCAAACCAAAGCAAACTCCCACCAACAAGCCCAACAACTTTTACCACTCCAAAGTAAACAAAAGCCACAAGTGACAACCCTTTTGAAAATAATAACCTAGACTCAAAAACCCTTCCTTTCTTGCTATTTTTTTTGCTCTCTTACTGCCTTCTTTTTTTTTTTTTTTATATATATTCCTTATATTTTTCGGATCTGAAAAATGTTGTTCTTTTTTTGAGGTAGTTGAGAGGAGTTAATGTGTGTTCAATGTGTAGTAAATGCCTCTATATATAGGGGAAAGAGATGAGAGTAAAAAGGGGGGAAAATAGGTGAAAATAGGGGGGAAAAAGGGCTGTCAAGTGTAGAAGTCCAAGGCTCATTAATGCAAAAGATTTGCATTTCCATTTTTGTGCTAGCTTTCTCACCCACTTAAAAGCAAAGCTGAATCTTTCTATTTTTAAGCTTCCCCTTCCCCCAAAGTCTGACTTCTTGACACTTTAAAATCCCACCTAAAGACTAAAGGAAAATTTGAAACTCTGAACTTAAACTCCTAAAAGGCTCTTTATCACTACTACACTAATCAAAAGAACAGCAAACTCACAAAATTTATGATTAAGCCTGAACTATATGAAAGCAAAGAACAAACATGCTTATATACAATTGAAACTAGACAGAAACACTCAATTTTTTCAAATTTTATATACTAAACAAACATCTTAATAAGCTACTAGTACTAACACTTAAACAAAGCTGAGACCATCTACTTGCACCCCACAGCCTTCATTTTAGACATGGAATATACAAACTAAACATGCTGTCAAACAGTTTCCCATGAGTAATCAGTCATAACCATGGTGTTTCTAATTCACTAATGACATTAAACAATCATTGAAACCTCATGCTTTGATCTGAAACAACAACACAGAATTGTTTACTAGCTAAACGTTACACTAAACATCAATTTCTTGACTAAACATATGAAAGAAAGAAAAAAAATCAGAGCAAAGAACGGTTTTAAACCAATCAAAGCGAAGCCGCACCAACACTGCGCAGCCGCTGCCTCACTAAGCCCTCGTCGAATCCAAACAGCCTGTCGCCACTGCCTCGCCTCGACAAGCACAGAAGCCCCACCGAACCATCGTCATCATAGCAAAACAGCTCTCAAACCATCAACAACGTCCATAACAGAAACAGAAAAGAGAAAAAAAAAAATGAGAAGAAGACAACGAAGGAGCAAGAAACGGGTGAAGAAACAAACGGGTAAAGGGGAGGGGTTTTTAGGAGAATGGGGATGTGAGGGTGAGAGAGGGGAAGTGAGGAGAAGAAAAAACAAGAACAAAACTCACCGGAAAACTCGAAGGAATCGCCGGAAAGTTGTTGACAGATTTTCTAAAGCTCGATCTACACCAAGCGACTTGGATTTTGGAAAAAATAGTCGCGAAAATGGGATGAGGAGGTCGAGACGAGTCCGGCGTTGTGTTTTGGGAATTTTCCGGTGGCGGTTGGTGGCGGTCAACGGTGGTTTGACCGGCGGAGGAGCGGTGGAGATATGGTGGGGCGATTTCCGGTGGTGAGAGGAGAAAATCGCAAGGTTCCTCTATTTTTTATGATGTTTTGTGTGTGTGTCTATTTTTAGCAAAGTTTTTTGTATTTATATGTTGTGAAAGTGGGCCGGGTCAAAGGGAATTGGGTTGCATGACTAAGTTGATTGCATGGTTTTTATTCACAGAATAGCCAACTAGAGTTCCAAACAAATTAAAGCATAAACTAAAGATTAAAGCTACACAAATTGCAATATTACATCAATTGAATTATATAATCACAATTAAACACATAATAAGTATTTTCATTAATTAAATATTTTTTATTATTTTTCTCGTTTAATTTTAGCTAAAATAAAAGACCGAAATTCTAGAAAAGGTTTGACGAAAAATCCTAAAATATTAGCTCGCCTATTTTAAACTATTTCAAGCTATTTTTGAATTGTCGTGCCAAAAATTAGGTGATTACAATCTCAATATGTTATGTCGGATTGGGAACCGAGATATGAAATTATCGTCGACTTTATCTTACATATATTATAAAGCTCAATATTTATATGATTATGAGGATCTTGAGCTTAAGTCTGTTAGGAATACAGACATGAAATTATTGGCCAAAAATAGCAAAACGCATTCAAGCAAAATTGGCTTCACTCGAGTGACATGAAGTTTTTGGACCTATAGTTCAAACACCTGAAGGTGCAAAACCAGTGGTATACAAAGATATTTTTGTGCAAAAATATTGATAATAATAACTCGTTAAATATAAAGTACGACTTGAGGCACAAAGATCTGACATTGATTATATGGAGCTATATTCTCCTTTTGGTGTATGCAATCACCTTCAGGTATGTTATATGTCTGGCAGTGCATGAAAGACTTGATATGCATATGAATGTTGCAACAGCCTTTTATGGCTCATTGGGCAACAATATATTTATCCTTGAAGGATTCAAGATCCTAGAAGCATGTAAAGATTCCCGGGAAACCTATTTAATGAAACTTCATAAATATTTATACGAATTAAAATAATCCGGCCACATGTGGTAAAATTGTATTTGCGAGCTTCTTGATATTAAAATATTATATTTTAATGAAATTGGTGCGTTGAAGTATCTTATCAAATATACTCCACTGGTTATAGCTTTTGTTATAAGCTTATTGGTAAGATTTAGTTCTTCCTCAATGCGAAGACATCAGAAGAATACATGGTATCTACTTGATCCACAAAGCCCAATATCAATTTGATATTCATTTGTTGTGGTAGAATACCTATATTGTGGAATTTTATAAAATCAATTGTTGCTGCTACATCTTAAATTTATGAAGAGATAATAGCCATGCGACAATATTTGTGATTAAGATCAAGGACTCAACATATTCAGCAACAATGTGGTATTTCTTTGAAGATGAAGATTCAGCAATATTATATAAAATATTACATGAATAATTCAGCTAAAATGAAGATACAACTAAAAGAAATGGTTATCCAGCAAAATTACTTTGCAATGGTGATGTTTAAAAGAATGATGAAGTTAATGATGAAGAATTCACTCCAGTGATAGTTTGGCGGATCTGTCCTCTAAGTCATTGCCAATCTCAACATTTGAGAAGCTGATTTACAAGATTGGAATGTGTCGTCTTCAAGATATTGAATGATGTTTTCATCAGGGGGAGTAAAATACGCGTTGCACTCTTTTTTTTTTTAACAAGGTTTTATTCCACTTGGGTTTTACTTGTAAGGTTTTTAATGAGGCAGCTCTAAAGGCGTATTACAGGATATGTGTACTCTTTTTCCTTCACTAGGTTTTTTCCCACCGGGTTTTTTCTAGTAAGGTTTTAACGAGGCACATTACCTTCCAAATGGTCATCCAAGGGGGAGTGTTATAAATTCATTTATTTGTGTGGATGACCACTACTCACCATTATTCAATTGTAACATATGGTTTCCTACCCCACTCTCTCCTACTTAATTCCTCCACACTAAGTGACCATTAATTCCTTATTAAGTCACTACTTAATTCTTGTAACTTTTGGGTTGATTTGTAACCTATGTATTTGTATCCTATAAATAGAGCACATTTGGCTCTATGGATGACACACTTGAAATACTTGGAGAATAATACATGTTCTTCCTTCTCCTCTCATATATTTTATCTTGTTCTTGCACTACTTTACTATTAGTTTTATAACACCTATTGTAATGCATGGACATTGCCTTTATTAAGAAGTGTTATAGGATAACTTACGAGATTGCACAATTATGTACTACATAATCCTTGAGGACACACCAAATGTCCTTATATTCTCTTTTAGAATTTGTAACATAAAGGTTGCGAACAGAGGAGTAGTTCCTATAAGCTTTCTAACAACCGAGTCTAGAATGAGACTTCATCCAAGGAATATCTATTGTAAAAACATTCTATCGATTGAAATACATGTCATACAATAATGGGATTAAGCTGGTAAGAAACCAAGGTTGCATGACTTCGGGTATGACCCAGTGGCTAATAAAGTGGTTGGAGCTTTTAATCAAGTATAGAGAAAAAAGAAACATTAGGTAATTTCTTATTCATTTGCTTAAGCTTTGGTGAAGACGGTTACTAGTTGTGAAAAACATAGCTGACACCTAATGAAATAGTTGACATACGAGCAAGCTGTTCCGAACACCACTGTTATGCAAAGATAAATAAAAGAACCCAATGTTTCAAACAAGCTATACCCGGGAAATATGACCATAATGGTAACAGAAAAAACCCTCATTGTCCCAATCTGCTTGTCTTTAGTGCATTGTTTTACTGAGACAAATAATTGATAATTTGTCCTGTGCGAATGAAGATAACACCTGCATATTTGGGTTTCTATTTGTCTTTTCATGGTTTGAAGTTTGAAACAAGTGCACATGAAACAGTATGGTCCTCCATTGTTACGTCATTACCAAAGCATCTCCTGTGCCCATAACTCTGCCTGCAGTTAACTGCAATCTTCTGAAGGTGCAATAAACTGTGGATCCTTTCTATCTGTTCAGAGAATGTTTCATCTCTAACTAGTTCTCAAGTTTCTACTGGCTGGTTGCTAATGTACTGTTTATGGTACGAGCAGTAACAATTATTTTGTGTGACGCGGTGAGGCCACCCAACATTTTTAAAATTTTAAAAATATTTAAAATATATACTAAGCGCTTGTCACGTCGGTTTGAATCTGCAACGAGCGCCTATATTGAGCTCTTAGCACTGAACTAAAGTCGTACCAACTATTAAGTACACAATTATTGTAAGTTTGTAACGTAAAATAGTAAGTACGAGCTGCAATGCTAGGTGATTGAAGAGCTGAGTGTTTTTAATTCTCTCTACATTTTGCTTTCAGTTTTCTTTTTCGTTTTTTTTTTTCCTTTATAGGCAACTTGTTCTTCAAACCCAAATGAAGATAGATAAATACGTGTCTGATCTGTAACCTCATATGTTCGACATTGGAGCTCAATTAACCTTTTCTCTTCCTAAAGTTTCTACTGGGTAAACTAAAGTTATGCAATTTCACCTAAGATAACGAAGACATTAATGGCCTCGTCAAATATTTATGAGATGGAAAAGAAAAGTCTCATTAGATGATATTCTATGCTGGTCATTTCATAGTGTCACTCTCGTGACCCCTAATAAAAGAGTGTCCTTTTTTAATAGAGTTTGAAAGAATTGAGCTTTTTCTAGCAAGATTAACACAAACAAGTTCGATTGTGATGTTTAGGGTAGTGATTTTTTCCAGCTAAACCAAAGTTTGAAACGTTCTCTACAGTATAAATCTACATCTCAATGGATGGAGACACGAGAAATGATATAAGTGCGACTATAACCTTAAAACCAAGATAATTCACAATAAAATATGGCAAGATATTCAGCAAACGGAAAAAATGCAGTGCCATTTTTTTTTTTTAAAAAAGGTTGGTGATTTAATATTCGTCTAATATAAGACAAATATGGAAGATTTTGGTGTAATTCCTCGTATTTGGTCCCAAACAGAAGTTGTAATATTATTATTTATAACGAAAACAAACAGCGCCTTGTCTTAACAATTATTGAGGAAATATGCTCCAAAATTCATACATAATGTTTGTTGGTGAGAGAGAATCAAATGGTAGCTGCAGCCTGCCACAACTACGTTCATCGTATTCATTCTTTTATTTCTTTTTCCACACGTACAACCATATAACTTTTGACATATTAATCTTCAGGATTGGTTTAATTGCTCTTAATTATCCAGACAATATACAGAGAGAACTTTTAATTCGTATATTTACTCCAACAACAACTTTTGAATGCCTAATATTGTCTTAAATCTAAATTCGTTTCAAGAGATTTTCTCCTAGAGTATATTATATTGTACTCAAATTATTTTATCATTAGATTCTAAGATGGTCCTATGTAGGTATGTAAAGTTTTTTAGAAAGGTGGTGTTGTTGTGACATAAGTCCATTACTTAATTTGTATACATACAGTTTTATGGACAAGGAATTGATGGTGTGATTAGGAGATGTGATTATCCATAATATAATCAGACATGGTATTTCAAGGTAGTTAGAGGTAACTATCTTTATATTTGAGCGTCTATTTTCCCCTAGTTAATGTGTTGAATAACTAATTTATGTTTCAATCACAAACATATCAAGATTTTATTACGATTACAATCGTTGCATATCAAAATGGATATGTTGAAACTAAGTAGGTTTGAGCCTTATGTTACCATGTGCTTTTCCAAAAATACAGTAGAATAAGCACACATATTTTCCCACCAAATTTCTTGTCAAATTAAAGAACTGAGGGAAAAGATAAGGGGACATGAAAACGAAGTTTGAGGAAGATGCACATGCATAGGAGAGACAAATCATCCCGCTACTTACTTAACTGTATGTCCAATTTTGTTGATTATGATTGAACATTTCCACTTTTTTCGTGTACAGCTATATATTCTATAGTGCAAATTTCTCTATACAAATTAAAATACTCATTTTCCTCTAAGCTTATGTGTTTGCACAAATCAGTAACCGGCCACGTTTCCAAATTGAACTTCCATGCAGAAATCATCAATTTTCCTTTTGTTCCTTTGTTGCTTTTTTTAGATAGGCTGCTCTTGAATAAAACCAAACCTATCTGGACCACATACTAAGTTCATGCCCTCTTTTGCTTTTCTCTCTTTTCTCTTCTTTGAGTTTAAATTTTGTGGAGTAATGGTCAGCAACGAAGTTAGAAAACTAAAGCAGGGATTCAAAAACTACTAGGAATACCAAATTTGGCATTCAATTTTGAACATCCTATACCACTTTATTAAAATTTTGCCTTGCGTTAAAGGGATTCAATAGTGTAAATATATCAAAAAAAATCATTTTTACTTTCAATGAAAGGAATCTAAATAAAAGTAGCATCCTTTAACTTAGACCCGCCTTACATACTGTATAAACAATATTTAGATAATCGAGTAACTAAGATAATTATAAGTAATTCCTTTAATAACCATTGATAGCATCAACAATCTTTACACGGCTAGTCATATATACAACTTTAATCTTTTTATTTGAGGTGAGGCAACCACCAAAGCCACCCACCTTCTCCAGGCTTGGTAGCTTTAACTATAGAAATACCCAGCACATTAACTTCAGATTGCATGTCACAAAAGGTTAGGTAAAATTTTAATATCAAAATCCATTCTTGCATAAAAAGCAAATTATCCTATTGTCTTTACTCCAATACACCCATCACTTTAAATTTGAATGATCATTAGTATTCTTTTTCTCTTCATCTCTCTGATCCAAACACTTTGTTCCGTCACAAAATTGGGACATATGCTTAATTTGTCTCTCATAATTAATATCAATTCCTTATCCTTTTGGTCTGAACCAGTACAATTCACATATTAGTCTTTCAAATTTATTCTCTTCAACATATCATAGCTGGTTCTAGTTCATATATATCACTTTTAATACTCACCCACCACAACACATTATTTGTTCAAATCATGTCGAAACAACTTGGAGAATTTCTTCAAGAACAACAAGAACCATTTACTTTAGAACTTTACCTTCTTGAAAGAGGCCATCTTAGAAACAGGCTTAGTTTAGATGGCGATTTTCGGTGTTGTTCTGCAAATTCTACTAAATTTTTTAACAGATCAGCTAGTTGTGGTACAAAGAAGAGAAGAAAAGTCATTCCTAATTGTTCAAAAATTGTAAAAGCTGTGTTTAACAAGCTTGTTACAATTAGCCATGACCAGAAAATCAAGAACTTGGCAAGTGAAGAGCAGAACAATGCTACAAGAAACAATTGCCAAGGCAATATTATTAATGCAGATGATGATAATTTTTCTTCAGCAAGTAGTACTACTGTGTTCAATTCTTGTTCAAATACTAGTGATGGAGAAGAAGCTGATAATTTATCCGAAAAGGGTGATACATCACCACATGCTGCTGATGATAACTTTTTACATGACAAACAGGTAAAAACTTGGTTTGAATTTTAGTGGAAATTGGTCATGACGAAAAATAATTTTGTGATTTGACTAGATAAAGCTCTGTGACGTACATGAAGTTAAACTTTAATGTAGCAAAATATAGTGTTATGACTTTACAGTTATAATGAATAAAGTTCAATAATTATACATGAAAATAATGTTAGTATGACAACTATTAGTTTTGTGACTTTACTATTATGAATTCAGATTGGTTGTTCATAAGGTAACAGGTTTTAGAAGACAGAAAGCTTAGATTGGAATATCTTGAAGAAAGTAAGCAACTCAGCCCTGTGTCAGTGCTAGAAGAAACTGAATCTTCTGATGAAGACTCCCCAGAACTTGATTGTAAGTACTTTTCTGCTTAGGATTTAACTTATATTGGCAGACAATGTAATAAAATTTTACGTTCTCCATGCAATTTAACTTGCTATATAAGGTAATGTGCCTTATTTCTTATATTACTAATAACTACAGTTATTATGTAAAAGGCGGAATAGTCTAAATGACACTTCAACTTGTCCCGTTTTGTCATGCCGATATACAAACTTTGTCAATTTCCATTTAAACACCTCAACTCAGTCATTTTATGACTAGTAAGCACTTCTGACTGTTGACTTGCTTATGTGGCAACTTTTTAAATGATGTGGCAAAATTGTATGTCCTTCACACATCTAACAGCGCGTGAATGAGCTGATTTGAGTTTAAAATATTATAAAATGGTAAAAAAAGTACAAATTACATATAAATATTATTTAAAAAAAAGATAAAGAAAATCAATTACTTCCCCACCCCCCCCCCCTCACCCCCTCTAATTTCCCTCTCACACTTTCTGTTAATTCTTTTTTGTTCTCTTCGTCCCCCTCCCCCCCCCCCCCTCCCTTACAGTTTCAGTTTCTCCCCTTCCTCCTTAATTTCCTTTCTGTTATTCAACTATTTTCTTATCCTCCATTAAACAAAAAACAACTCAAGAAATTGCTTCTATTTTCGGCTTCCTCCATTGCTAATTCCTAATAGATTTGGTTTTATGATTCCAAAGGAAGTGGTGAAGAAGTGGGTTTTAAATAACCCAGATTTCGGATTACCCAAATGACATTTGTGATTCCGAGATAATCCAAATCCCCATTGCAGCGGCGGTGATGGCTCCCCCACTGTTTCGTCGTCGGCGATGAGTGGAGAGAGTTCTCCGCCGATGAAATTTTTGGGCATGCCGAGATTGTTTTTGAAAAGAAACACCCTGCAAATTGACTAAGCCTAAATCTTATATTAAAGATAAAATGTATGATTTTTGTTGTAGTTGTCCAAATATCTACTATAAATGTTGGGTTTTAGGTTGATTATGGCAGTAGTTTGGTGGTGCTTCCCGTGTGATAATGGAAGGTGGATCTATTGAATTATAGTGGTAGAAAATAGAGGTCAAAGGTGAAGGAGGAGGAGTAGAAGAGATGAAGGGTTTAATTTTAAAATTTTTTATGCAAAACCAAAAATAAGTAAAATAATTAAATTAATTAGTGATGTGTTTTAAATTTTTTTATATGGATACTGACGTGGCTGGTATATCAGTGTGTTTGAACAACACGTAAAGATAGAAGTGTCTAACACTTGTGTTTTAATCGAGTTAAGGTGTTTAAATGGAAATAGGCAAAGTTCACGTGTCGGATTGACAAAACGGGACAAGTTGAAGTGTCATTTAGGCTATTCAACATTCATACTATCTGTATATAGTCAACTAGTTTTAATCTTATTGATATTAATGTAAATATATAATTCTAACTTGGACGAATTTTCTGAAAAAATATAGCTCAAGAATGTCACAAGGCAAAGAAACAAGAGGAATTTTCAACCCCATCAGTTTCTAAAAGAAGGGAAACAAGTCCTGAGTCTCAGTACATTATAAACAAGAAGGCCATACAACAATCAGGACAGCTACTTTTTGAATGTTCAAAGGAAGTGGTGGAGAACCAAAGGAAGAAAGATCCTAAAGAAGAATTTCAGAGGATATTGGGAGCTGAGCAATTATGGGAGCTTTTATTAGAGAACATATGGTTATGGAGCCAAGATTCCATAAATGAAACTAATATTAACCTCTTAATGCATTTTGATCTGCTGAATTCTTTTGAACAGTCAAGTGGACTTGAGGAGCAAAAGGAAATAGGTAGGGTGATAAGTGACTTAATTTTTGCAGATATTAGCAATGAGATTGTAAAAGACATGTTCAATCATTCTTCATCTTGAAGAGTTTAGAAAAAGGTTATAATCACAGACTTTGCTTTCTTAAGTGTCATTTTCTTGTTTTAATTAGTTCTTCCAATCTTAGTAATGAATGCTCTATATATGGTGCACGGTCCATTTCATTTTTCATAGACTACTACTTAACTAGCTACGTAATTTCATAAACAAATACAAAGATATACCAAAAGTACTAGTAGAGCTTGTGAACTTACAAATACCATGATATGTCTACTGCTAACATGTCATTAAAGGTCGTAAAAAGAAAATAGTGACATATAAGTTGGAATAGAACACTAGCCTAACTACCTAACTTTTTCAACTGGTTGTTATGTTAGTTGTCGCACGCCTTCCCTCATTCTCTCACTTGGACAGATCTTTCAGTATTTTTTTTATTTTGTTGTCTTGCCGAGAGGTTAAGATACTTTGATGATGTAAAACATTTTCACTTTTTTTAATACTATGAGCTCAGTGTACTGATTGACCAAAGGATGCAGTAGAAACTGAATGAAAGAAATTAAATAAGTATCTTACCGATAATTTTAACAAAAGGAGGATCGCTGATGGGAAATATTATTTGTTAGTTGCTATTCCCCTAGTTGTTGGGAGGGTATAACAGCTCATGATATATACCAACTCTAAAATAGCTCATTCCTAACCTTTAGCAGAATCCAATGACTTATCATTGCCAATTATTAAGTGATTCTTCAGCACAAGCTATGATTAGTTCCCAGCAAATTAAATTTAATTTATCTTTGAATAAACAACGAAGACTGGTGTTTGACGCACAATTATCTATCAATATAAAGTATATGCAATTTCTACTCTCATTTTGTACGGTTGTCTAGCAAATACTGAAATATTAAAACTCATGTTAAAATAAGATTAGATTATAAACTTAATAACAGGTTTGACTTATCAGTATATAACATTTGCCAGAAAATTTAGCATTGTAAGTTACCAATTTAGCAGGCTAGCAACTCCTAGAAACAAGAGAATAGGGTTTAACCCTCCTAGTAAGTTCATATCATCAAGTCGAGGTACAAACTTAATACAATTCTTTTAAGACATGGTACTACATGATCATGGCAAGTGAAAGTTGAAACCAATTACTCCACTATTATTTATTCGATGAATTGTCAAGTACCTCACGTAATACGAGACTTCTTGCAACAAGTTAACATGTATTATGGTGGAATTTTTTCTCCCATTATCAGTGTGTATAAATTACTAAATCATAAAGGTTTGAGCAATTCTTTATAGAGGGATTTAAGGTTGATCTTGATGTTTGAAGTGCCCGAAAGGAGGGGGTGCAATAAATGGCTAAAGCTACATGTGATTAGGACGAGCAACAGACATATACGTTAGCCAAACTTGCCTACTACGCAGTTTATGACACATATAAAACATATCTATAGAGTCCATTACCTAAATGGTCACTCAACTATTGGAAATAAACCAAGAAAGTCAATCTTCTTTGTAATGTTCCAAAATGGTCACTCAGCTTTGGATAATTAACTCAAATGGTCATTCTCACCTGAAAAGTTGCTATCTCCGATGATACATGCTGACGTTGAATTTTTTTATTTAAAATTTAAAATAAAAAGAAATTTAAATCCCACTGTCCCCACTCATTTAACATAATTATTTAACTCATACCCGACCCAAATAACTTAATACGTCAATTATTAAAAAAGTTAGTTTAACTTTAATCCTAAGATACTATACGATGTTTCCCTCCTCTTCTTTTTATGGTTCTATAGGGAGAACCAAAATTTTATTTTCAATCGATTTCTTTCCCAATAAAACCATCGCAATTAAATTAAAATTCTCATAAAATAGCATAAGTTCATAACACAATACATGAGAATGATACTGGATATGACTAAAGCAACGATTACTTATTTTTTACTCATCATAAATGGTACTGACATGAATTTAATATTTGGTGTAAGTAGCATGCATTAATAACTGGTGAGAATAATTTTATGGTTTACCAATTGATGACTAATAGCTTAATAATTTACTTTATTTACTTCTTTTAGTTTGTAGGAGTAACTTACTAACAATTTACTAACTTACTAATATTTTTAGGAGTTAGTTTTTAGGAATAACTTACTAACAGTTTACTAACCTACAAACAGTTTTTAGGAGTAAGTTTTAGGAGTAACATACTTTATTTTCTTCTTCTAATTTCTAGGAGTAACAAACTAAAAGTTAGTATGACACTTTTATACAAGGTGTCGTATTTTGTTAAAACTATTAATATTGTAGAATCTTGAATGGAAAGTTGAAGTTTTTTCATGTATTATGTTATGAGTTTATGGTATTTTACGAGAATTTTAGTTTAATTGCAATTGTTTTATTGGGGAAGAAATCGATTGAAAGTAAAATTTTGGTTCTCCCTAAGGGAAATATTGTATAGTATCTTAGAATTAAAGTTGCACTGGCTTTTTTAATAGTTGACCGATGAAGTTATTTGGGTCGGGTATGGATCAAATAATTATGTTAAATTGGTGGGGACAGTGGGATTTAAATTTCTTTATATTTAAAAAAAAATTCCACGTCAGCATGTATCATTGGAGATAACAACTTTTCAGGTGAGAATGACCATTTAAGTTAATTATCCAAAGCTGAGTGACCATTTAGGAACATTATAAAGAAGAATGACTTTCTTGGTTTATTTCCAATAGTTGAGTGACCATTTAGGTAATGGACTCCATATCTATATATCCTCAAACCTTCAACTGGACTTTTTGAAACTTTTGGATATTGCAAAACCTTCTTTTGGATCGGATCTGGTAATTGGTTAATTGCGAACACACCCCAAATTACAAGTTCTTTTTGGGTGAATTGTATTGTACAAAAAGGGTATTCCATAGCTTAAAAGAGAGAAGATTACATTGACAATAGCCAGTTAATTACTCACTGGAGGAAGTTCAAAAACCTTCAGTAGAATAATTCATCCTAGTAGATTTATTTTAGGTAAAAAGTTCAAATTTGCCTAACTTTATCAAATGGTTCAGGTTTGTCCTATATTGCTATATTGGGGCCCGATCTACTTGTATCATTACAATTGTCGTCCTCACAAACTAATAATTGACACTTTCCAAAACGTGATTCTTTCGTGTATAGGAAAATGGTCAAAATTACTAATGAACTATGCAAAACATGTGAGTCTAATAAGAGTTTTCTAAATGTTGTTAGTAAACAGAGGGTGTGGTGTACTTGGGGCTGAAAATTGAATCTACTTGTACTTGACTTGCTTGTCGTTTAGGATTTATATGTATTTGGGGGCGACAATACTCAATCCGTGACTTCTCGTGATTTCTTTTACTACAATACATTACTCTTCTAGGAATTTTTTTGTCGGAATCTTTCCTCAAGTAATGTGTTTATATCTCTGTTTGCAGTAAAATTTTGCCAAGTATTGAAAATAAACTGCAAATAATATAAAAAAAAAGTGCTTTTATTCATCAAAACCGTGAGTATAATTCTGGTGATCCCTTGATTATTCGCTCTTATTTGTTATTCATAATTCGAGGGCCTTAGCAGCGTATTTTTCGAACGTAGAATGATTTGCATCTCCTTGATGTATTTGATGATCAAGAAGAGGCTAGAAAACACATTTGGTCTTTTTGTGCTCTCTTGATATTTTTGAGATGTTTTCTAAGGGAATATGTGACCCCTTTTTATAGGTGTGATCTAGGGTTTTAGGTTTGACAAATTCAAATGGCCTAACCCGAATGTTGTATGGGTTGATCCAATAAAATTTCAATGTTTACAAATGCTCCCACTCAAATCTTATCGAAAAGTAGGCATGCTGAAATTGTAGACGAAATTTGAAGTACCCGTGTGAACAATATCCCCTTTTGTATGCCCTCACGTCCATAGCTCTAAAAAACTCCAACTAGGAAACAAATTTAGTGACTTAGCAAATGTCAAATTAATTCAGCCGCAACAGAATTCATATTTGGTCTAGTAAAAATCACCCAAGTCAGGAGTCTGAAACCATCTGTTTAGTGGAAAGCATTGGTTAATTACACTAGGACTTTAAACCAAGTAATCAACTTTACCAACGGTGTGCCAAGAAAGTTGTTTGCTATGTAGACCATTCAGTATTTTTTTTTCCTTATGGTTTAACATAACGGCAGCAGCAACGTAACATCTTTAATTTGAGCTTTTGCTGCCAACCCTTAGAGGCTAGTTCGTAAGGGATCGAGAGATGTTGCCCCCAGTTTTAGCCTCGGCTGTTGAAGCACTGTTTTTATTTGTGAGAGAAGAGATGAAAGACACAATTGGTCCCACTGGACATGCCAATTTGTTTGCAACATAAATTAGCAGAAAAGTAAAATTGCAATTACAAACAATTTGAAGAATATAGGATTTTATACAGTTTTTGTTTATCTTTGATTCTTCCCTCCAATTTGTTATCCGTAATTCGAGGGCCTTAGCGGCGTATTTCTCGAACGTAGGATGATTTGCATTTTCTTGATGTATTTAATGATCAAGAAGAGGCTAGAAAGACATATTTGGTGTCTTTTTTGTGATCTCTTGATATTTTTGAGATGTTTTCTAAGGAAATATGTGACCCATTTTTATAGGTGTGATCTAGAGTTTTAGGTTTGAAGAATTCAAATGGCCTAACCCGAATGTTGTATGGGTTGATAATGCGGGGCAAATCGAGCTTAAAGCACTTACCATCAAGAGCCGGGATTGGAGGATGCAAAGGACGAGAGGTCATGAGCATTGGGGAAGAGTTCGTGAGCATTTTGAAGACCAAGGCGTTGGCTCCAGCACTGGGCGCTGCGCACCATTTCATGGAAGACTTGGCGCTCCGCTAAAGTCATGGGCGCTCCGCCCAACGCAGCCACTGTCTAAAATCGTGCCAATTCCAGGCGCTCCGCCCATGCCATAGGCGCTCCGCCTACTTCGCAGTCAAACCAAGACGGAAATCCTATTTTAGTCTAGTATTATTTACTAGTTTGACCCTACGTGGTCTTTATTATTACACCTGTGGGATATTTTAGACTTTATTTAGAAGTGTAGAACCTTTATAAATACTACACTTAGGTCATTAGATCATTCGTTAGCTAGTAGTGAAGAAAGAATTGAGAAGATAGAATAGGCTTGGCCATTCTTGTTGAAGCTTGGTTTCATGTATCTCTTACTTGGAATCCATGGTGGATCAACCTAGTGTGATCCCGTGATTGGTTCAAGTTTCTTTCTCTCTCATGGATATTCAAATCATGGTTTGATTCGATTGTCCTTTCTTTCTTCTATTTCTGATCTTCCCCGTCCCTTATTTCTTGGTTATCGTGTTTACCTTTTTGCTTCCGCTTGTTTTACCCTACATCAGTTTGGTATCAAAGTTTGGTATCAGAGCAAGGCTCGGGTTTCGTTCTTACGAATCCAGGTTCCTCGTTCATCTATCTCGTGTCTTTACTTTATTGTTATTGTTCCTAAAAAAAGAAAGAAAAAGAAACAAAAAGTGAAAAAGTTGATGTGAATTGGATTTGATGACCCATTGATTGATTGATATCGAGGATTGTTATATATCATTAACCCGTTGATTTGGTACTATTTTTACATGATTCCGAGTTGTGAATCAAAAGTTCAAAAAATTGAGACCCAACTTGAAACCCTTGTTTAAACCGCTTTGAATCTTAATTGAGATCATGTTATTGGGTGTTTGATGATAAAAATCATTGGGATTTGTTGGGATTAGTGAAAAACAACTTTGGGTACGTGTGATTTGGAGAATCGGGTTGAAAAATGTTGAGATTTTGGGTTAAAAACCACCAAAACATGTTTTCGGAAAAGCTGGCAGCAAGACCCAGGCGGACCGCCCACCCCCTAGGCGGACCGCCCACCCCCTACTTGCCAGCCCTTAGGCGGACTGCCCAGTTCACTGGCTGATTTGTTTTGCTTCGCTTCGTGTATTTTTGTGTTTGTTTCGCTTCCGTATTTCTTGGTTAGTGTTTTTAAGGTATTTGTCCAACTTTATTGATACTAATCTTGGAGCTTTTAGGGTGTTGTGTGTCTTGAAGTCTGTACTTAAAGTTGTAGAACTTGCTTGCTTCAAGTGCGCATTTAAATAACTTCCGTACAGAGTCACATAAACTCAATTCCGAATCATTACTTGGGTGTACGTAGTTGTTGATCTTGCCATTGTGGTTTCTAAGAGAACAAGAAGGTCTTGAGTGGAAAAAGGTTTGAGTGGTGAGAACAATAGAGTGTGGTCACAAAAGCCAACGACCTTGAGTGTATACACGAGTGGAAAGAAAATTGGGTGTCATCTTTTGAGTGATACACGTTAGGGAGTGAAATTGTGAGGTCCTTTACTCTTTATTATTACAACTATGACTTCAGATGATAATTGTAGAGGATACGACTCGTGTGGGATGATGGAGACTATGGTTCATACGTTGATGATGATGGGTCTTGCTATGATGATTCAGGGAACCAAGGCTCATGTGGTTATGAAGCGGGGTACTATGATACTCATGAGGCTTATGAAGACTGTGAGGCTTGTGGAGATAAATGCGAAGATTCGTATGCTTCTAGTCAAGAATTTGAAGATAGTGACGCTTCAAGGTATATTGATCCTACTTACCCTTCTTGTGATGAATTTAAGAATGTTGATAGTGATGTAGAGAGAATTGATGATGAGGTTGATTATACGAATTGTTCATTTACATCTTCTCTTGGTGTTGCTAATGGTGTGGAAGGGAGTAGTAGATGGCCTTCCATTAGTTTGAGAGGAGGTGGTGGTTGTTCCATGGGGGGGGGGGGGGAGGGAGACTTGTATCTTCTAGTTGTGCTATCCTTATTCCCATGTGAAGGGTGTTGTGAGAAATGGTGTTGCTCTCGCTACAAAAGGCTTGAATTGTGCTATCAATGCCATGAAGGGTATGGGTAGTATTAGTAGGAGTGATGCTAGGGGTTATGGAACCGAGAAGAGAGGAGAGAGTTTCTACCACACTCCTACCTCTTCAAGGAGTTCTTAAGGGTTCTATGATGAGATTTCTTCCTCGATTTTCAACTATACTTCTAGTGTTGGAAGAGTGACGGGAAGTGGAAGTTATCCTAGTGGTGTTGCTAGGAGAGGAGGGATAAGGGAGACTCGAGTTGATGGTGATACTATTCTTGGACTTCCAAGATCTTTCATAGATGATCCTATACGACACTTGGGTATGAGAAGGTTCGATGTTGAGGTTGAAGAAAATGGAGGATACTTGCTCAAGATTGGTGACACCGATACCAATTGCATTAGCACTTCGCTGGTTAGTAAGCTAAGGCTACTATGCTATGCTCTAGAATATCCATATGAGTACAATGGAGTGTGGGTTACCAAGAAATCTTGGGTATACATATCTCATAGGAATTACAAAAGCTATGTTTGGTGTGATGTGTATCCCATGCGATATCTTGTTGTTTTGTTAGGTGATCCATGGTTGCAAGACAAGGAAGTGCGATATAGACTTGTGGAGGACAAGTATCATTTGAGCAAGGGTCAAAGGACTTATGACTTTAAACCTTTCCGGGCAAAAGAAAAGTTGTTTAATCGAGCACCTTCCTTGGCAATGCAAAGAAGAAATGAACGGGAACTTCATTCCATGATTGAAATTGTGCAATCAAGAGGTCCTACGAACATGAGAAATAGTAGGCACACCATTGAGGAGAAGTCCTACAATCACAATCAATTGTGGGACTAGTGCTAGAAAGGAGTTGACAAGTGTCAACAAGGTGAACCTGAAATCACAAGCTTCAAAGCCAAGTGGTTCATCAACAAAGAAGGAGGAGATCTCAAGTGATGAGTCTCCAATTCCTAAATTTCGGGTCGATATTAAGAGTCCACCTACTCCGGCTATGGGTATCCTTGGGCCTCGTCCCAACTCACTCGAATATGAGAGACAAAAGATTGAGAGGAGTAAGGGTATGACCGCTGACATTTCTCGAGTGGAAAAATGAGAGGATATGTTGAATGATGTGAGCGGGATGTCACCACCCGAATCTACACCCGACCTTGAAAAGAAAATGAGGGAAAAGAAAGAGGGAAAAAGAATTGTTGAGAGTGAGGACACCCCTTATTCTAACACCTACTCTTTATCTTTTTCTTCTACTTGTGTTAGCTCTTATGTAGGCATTCTTAGAGGCAAGCCAATGAAGCCTCAATCATCTTCCAAGATGGAAGGACAAGGTGAAGGAGATCTTCAATGTGGGCTTCCATGTGGAGGGACAATTCTTGACACTTCAAGTGCATTGAGTGAGCAAGATGGCCACTCAAAGGTATGTGATAGTTCTTCCCTTGAGCATGTTACTTCCTTGTCTTATGATAGTGTTTGTGAAAACTCTATACTAGTTGATGAATTGTATGATTACAATGTGTTTGCAACTAGTGTAGAGACGGTTGGTCAACTTGTGTGTGATTGTGAACCACTAGTTGAGAGGGATGATAAGCCACATCATGATATGAGCTCGGTTTTCATTGAACCTCTCTTCAATGAAGATGGTGTAGTTGACCTTGCTTGCGAACCTTGTTATGACACCCCACCTATATTTGATAAAGAGGAAGATGTGTTGAATGAATATCCTATTCGTTCCCTTGATGAATTTCTTGATAATGGTGGACCTATGTGTTGTAGTGAGGATGATAGTGACCTTGAGGAGTCCCTAGTGGATGAGATGGATCGAATTGCATTCGATGACTGTAATCACCTAATTTTGGCACGACAATTCAAAAATAGCTTGAAATAGTTTAAAATAGGCGAGCTAATATTTTAGAATTTTTCGCCGAACCTTTTCTAGAATTTCGGTCTTTTATTTTAGCTAAAATTAAATGAAAAAAAAAATAATAAATAAAGAAAAAAAAATTAATTAATGAAAATACTTATTATGTGTTTAATTGTGATTATATAATTTAATTGATGTAATATTGCAATTTGTGTAGTTCCAATTCCAGTTTAATGTTTTATGCTTTAATTTGTTTGGACCTTTTTAGTGGCCATTTCTGAATGAAAAAATAGCAACTAGCCTAGTCGTGCAACCCATCGGCCCATTCCTCCAGCCCAACCCATTTCCTCTGACCCGGCCCATCTCACCCTTGGTATAAATGCCATCTCTTTGCCATATTTGGCAAATTTTCACACAAAATCAGAAAAAACATGCAAAACCTTGCCATTTCTCCTACCTCACGCCGGAAATCGCTTGCGACGGCGGAGCCACCGCGCTGCCGCCGCCGGCCACCACCTCCGGTGGCCGGAAAAATACAAAATGTATATCAATCCAAAGATCTCGACCCCCCCCCCATCCCATTTCTCAACTCCGTTTCTTCAAAATCATAGCGGATTTTCGTAGATCGACAGTCAAAGGTGCGGTCAAACACAAAATCCGGCCACTTTGTAATTTTTCTACCGTGTGGGTGGTGGATGTTCGTGATAATGGATTTGAACTTGGTGTGATATGATGGCAGCGGGGTGATAAGCGTAGTAATAATGGCAGTGATGCTGTGATGCTTCTGTTCAGCCTTGGCCTGTTAAAGCTGCGGCTGTGGTGTTGATTTTGGTGGTTGCGAGACAATGGCGAGTAGGCAGCGGTGCTCATACCCGCTAAGGGTAAGCATTGGCGATGCGACGCAGTTTTAGCATTGACGGGTTAGACGAAGTCTGTTCTTGTTCCCTTTGTCTGGTTACTTAGATAGATAGTCAAGAACAAGTAGATTAGTATTCCATCAGTGTTTACATTGTGATGTTCCAATGTTCAAGTCGCTTTAGCATAATGAAATGGTGTGACCTGTTGAATTGGTGTTAAGTGTGTACTGTATCGGTTAATTCACATTTTGTTCAATTTCAAAGCATGAATTCTCTGTTGTGCTCTAGTCTTTAGTGTTTTGTTTTAGTTTTAGTTTAAGCTTGAATAGTAAACTTTGTTGATTCATTATTGTTTATGATAAATACAATCTTGTTAAGTTGTGAAGATTGATTGTTCATGAGTCAATTAAGTTTGGTGTAGAATCTGAAATTTTGAAAGAAGAGTCCAGGACAAGTTAAAAGAAGGTCAACCGAAAATTATGGCTTTTTTCACATTGGATTCTTAGTGCTTTTGCTGAAAAGCAAGTATGGCACATGTGACTTGGCCCTCTGACTTGCTTACACAGTCCACCCCTTTTTGACTTTTCAGTTAATGTAAGGCATGCCTTGTTTGTCTTGTAGAGAAGGCATTAAATGTTTTGGGGTTTTGGGAAGGGAAGATGGCTGATATTCTTTAGCTATATAAGGAGTTCATTTACTCCTTAACAAAGGGAGAGAACTGGAACTCACGGATTAAAGAGAGGAACTTCACATCTGAAAATACTCTCTCTCTTTTAAAAAAAAAGCACTTTTCCAGATCTGGAAAAAGGATAGCAAAAGTACCAAAATACTTGATAAAAACAGAGAGAAAAGAGTGAAAAAAGGAGTAGTGAGTTTAGTGAGTTAGTAAATATTTTGTTTAGTTGAGGTTTCTGGTTGATTTAGCTGCAGTCCGGGCTTGTGTTTGTTGCTGTTTAAAGGTTGTTTCATTTCCACGTTGCTGCCTTGCTACACTATAGGTATTTCTTAAACTTTGCAAGTATATTATATCATTATATGTAGTTCATCAGTGTACGAAGATCTGGATATGTATGAGATGGCCTGTTAAGGCCCAATTGTTAGTAAATGCATGTTTAAATGATGATTCTATTTTATGTTCTCATTCATGTGTTTGTCTGCACGCTTAAGAAAAAACAAAAGTGATTCTATTTTATGTTCTCATTCATGTGTTGTGTCTGCACGCTTAAAAAAAAAAACAAAAGAAGGAACTTGCTAATTGTAAGTGTAGGGACCATTTTTTCTTTTTCATGAGATGCTAAAACTCAAACTTGCTAATCGTGTAATTATACATTTATTAAATCTGGACACATTTAAAACACTAGGCGACATTAGGACATCAAATTGTAAACAATTCGGGCTTGTAAAAGCAGGAGAGGGGCTGCTCAATATCAACTTCTTGTAACTTTACTTAAAGGTTGAGAATTTGAAATAGTTAACCAGTCGTGAATGAGTCGGAGCACTGAAAACTTGTGAATGAGTCGAAGCACTGAAAACTTGCCCATACCAACTAATAAAAATAGTCAGTTATATTTTTCTCACGAATTTGAGAGATAGAACATAAGTTTGATTTAACTGACAAAATACAAGATTAGGCAAATCATAGGCCAAAGCAAGACTATTAATTACTAAGTTTGCTCAAATGTTTACATGGAACTTATTTATATTGGAAATTCGAATGGACATGTGTTCGGGGTTAATTTTCAATAGAGTATCCATCAATGAACGGGCAAAATATTTAAATTAAGCTAAGTGTAACAAAGGTTCAATGTTTACACGAAACTCAGTTACATCAAGATTCGAATGGACGACGTGTCCACGGTTAATCTTTAGTAGAGTTTTCGTCAATGAACAAACGACTTTCATCCAAATCAAAGCGTAACAAATAATAATTTGGCAATTAAACAAACATAAAAACCGGAGAGCGCCAATAAAGCAACTGTGCTCGCACAGGACTCGAGGGTGCCTAACACCTTCCCGAGAGTCAATCGAGATCCTTACCCGGAACTCTGACGCAGACCACTGAACGAGTCATAGGTGTTCTAAGGTACCTCTTTGGTGACTTGGCACACCTTTGAACTATGTCAAGTGGCGACTCCGAAAATCTCTAAATAATTCGTACCTTTAAAACACCTAAGTCGCAACCTATTTTTATTATTTTTAGTAAAATCTTAGGGTCGTGACAGCTTGGCGACTCCGCTGGGGATACTTAGAATCTCAGGCTTTAATCATTGTCGCTTTTAAGTTTGTGAATATTTGTTTGTTACGCCATGTTTTGAATGTTACTGCTTTAATATTTATCTTAACTGTATATAAACTGCCTCCTCTCGCGCAACCCCTCTGAGTCTCTGATATATATACCAGTATTGCTTTCAGCATCTGGGAAACCTTCTTACACAAATTGCCCGTGATTTAGGAGGACGGTGTGTCGGGGTTAAGTCGGAGACACTGTTTCCGAACAACCTCGATGCGCTTTCCGCGCGGTTTGTCCACCGGGTTCTGAGCCAGTCTAGACACCGAGTCAATTTTGTCACCTAAAGTTAAGCCTTTAGGTCCGATTTATCTGTATTTCATCTTATGACTTAGTGAGGTGCGGTACACCGGTACTGCACTTGTCTAGGCTGACCTCCTTCGTGTCAAGACGGGACCCACGTCCTAGAAAGACACATTTAGGGCATTTTCTGTGTTGCATATGTTCGGAAGGTCGTTATGCTGACCGTTATCGGTTTAGGGGTCGGGATACACTGAAATGGATGCAAAAGAACATAGAATTTTGGATCAAAAAAAAAATTATATATATAGTAATGAAAAAAGTAAATAAATATTTTTACGCCGTTATAATGGCGAATCTTTTAGGGTCATCGTGTCAAATCCATGAGAAATGTTTTATTTTTTTCTTCAACTTTCTGTCGTTATAATGCCGAATTTTCTTTAGGTTATTTATGTTTAAATCAAGTCACATAGTCCCGTCTAAAATTTGAAAAAAAAAAAAAATAATAATAATAATAATAATTATAAATAATAATTTTGCGCCGTTATAATGACGAATTTTCTTTAGGATCATTGTGTCGAATCCACAAGAAATGTTTTTATTTTTGTTCAAACTTTCTGTCGTTATAATGCCGAATTTTTTTAGGCCATTTGTGTTTAAGTAGTCTATTCTAAAAAAAATTGAAAATAATTTCTTGCGCCGTTATAATGGCGAATTTTTTTTTCTTTTGAAGTTCGTGTCCAAATGTGTGTCAAAGGTTCCCCAATTTCGTCCTTTTTGCGTCGTTGCGATGACTGCCACAGTCTGGGGTCTTGTTATAAGATGTCAAAATAAAACTGTCGTTTTAATGCCGTCGTAATGACGAATTTTTTCTATTTTTCTGTCAATTTTATGCCGAGTCGTTGCAAAAAAAAAATGAAAAAAAAAAAGAAATGAAGGAAAGAAAAAAAAATGAAATTGAGTCATACTAAGTGTCGAGTCTTGTTTGCTTTATTTTTGTTTAAGTCGTCCAAATTGTGCATTAATCCTAACCCATATTTTTACTAGGTACTATGGCTGCATCGTCCTTAAGGTTCGGGAAAAGAAAATACCCAGAAGGTGCTAGACCACCCGCTATTATGATGATTGATGGCCCGCCTAAAGAGTTAAAGGATTGGTGGAAATCTATGCCACCTATGCAAAAAAAGCTTGTCACTAGTAGGATCGGTTTTCTGACTGATCTTTTGCTTGACGATCCTGTTTTGATCCCGCACCGTGATCTAATTAATGCACTTATCTCCCACTGGGACCCTACCAAGAACACCTTCCAGTTCAATGGGTTTGAGATGACCCCCACACTAGAAGAGTTAGCTGGGTTGGTCAAAATGGACCTTACAAAGAAAAGAATGCTAGCTCCTAGGTCTGTCAGTAAGCAAGAGTTTTTCAAGAACCTAGAGATGCCAGTGGATAATACGTTGGGTGGGGTGAACAATGGTTGGATCTCATTTGGGTACCTCTAAAAACGTTTTGGGATGTCAGACGGTTATCAAGAACATCGTTCTGAGTTCTTTCAAACTGTGACCTATGACGATTGGTCCCGACATAGGGCAAAGGTATTCGTGTTTGCCTTTCTGGGTTTGATGGTTTTCCCGATGAAGTGCAGACATATACCCATTTCGGTGAGTTGGGTGATGAAAGCTCTGTTTGATAAGGATAAAGACTTCACTGTCATGCCGATGATCTTAGGCAGCATTTATGGCGCTCTGGGTCGGTGCAAGAACGATCCCAAAGAAAACTTCTTCCATGGTTGTAACTTACTCCTTCAAGTTTGGTTTATGGAACATATATGCAGTTGTCCACCTCCTGAATTGGTCGAGTGTTTTTCCATGAGCTACTTGAGTTATCACCCAAAACATGTCAAAAACACTCGCTTTCCGGGCAGTGAGGAGGGTTGGAAAGTATTTCTGAATGCCCTAACCTTTCATAATATTTTGTGGTATTGTAAGTGGTTCGTGAAAAGTGAAATTGCCATTAGAAGCCGGGACCGCCCTTTCTTTGTGTTGATGGGATTAGAGGGGACGCAGCCATATGCCCCTGTCAGGGTACTCAGGCAGTTTGGCCACATCCAGGAAGTTCCCGTAGTTGAAAATATGAGTGCTTATATCGCCAAGCTTGAGTCTAGTCAGTGCAAAGAGAAGGCAGAGTTTTGGAGTTTGTGGGATAACAGAGTGTTCTTGGATGATCGCACACTGGCACGTGAGAAGCTTAAGGGAGAAGTCACTCCCGAGTACGAGGCATGGTTTCGCCGCCAGCCCCCACTCGAGGTCATGCCTGAGAGACCCGGGAGGGGTATTGTTGATATCGAGGAGAGGATGGAATTGCGGTTAGCTGATATGACGCGCCGTCTTGAGGAGAGGCATCGTCTGGATATGGAGCGCATCGTTGCTGAGAGAGATGCTGCCAGAGCAGCTTTGATTGATAGTCAGAGCAGAGAGGATCATCATCGCCATGAGGCTGCAGTGTTGCGGGCCCGACTTGACAGAGCATTGGGAGATGGAGTGAGGGTCAGAGAGCTAGCATTGGGTCGACTTCATGGTTTACAGGCTGCAGATCAGGTCATCAGGACGGCACATCAGCAGGTGTATGACACTGCCGTGTATGTTGCACAGATGTGTGTCGATTACAAGAGGCGGCCCGTCGAGGAGTTAGTTCAGCAGTTGCTGCCATTTGTCACCAGGGTTACAGCTGATTTGACAGGATTACGCCAGACTCTGGCAGGGGACCCACCGGCGGATCAGCAAGAACCTCAAGAGGACATGTAGCCGTGCCAGACTTGGGATTAGGATGTTGTTTTCATTTATGCACTTTTGGACATGTTGTACCTTTTTTATTTTATGTTTCAAACTCTTTTATCGTCTAGTATTTTATTCTCCAGTCTATGTCGGGATGTCTTCCCAAGTTACGATTTATGTCTTATTTTGTGGGATTGGTCAATGTACCATTGGTGTATTTTGAGAAGCTTAAATGAAATGGAACTAGGTTTGGTCTCAAACTGTGCTACTGTTTTGTCTCGCATTCTAATTTTTCTTTAAAAAAAAAAAAAAAAAAAAAAAAAAGGGGCTAACGGGAATTAAAAAAAAGATGAAAAAAAAAGGGAGAAGAAATAATAATAGGAAAGTAGAAAGAAAATGATGATGCAAAGAAATACACTGAACAGGCAAGTCTTTTGGGTACACATTTGAAAAGTGTCACGAACCAATTCGGGATGACGCATAACGACCTTAGGCATTGTTTAGGCCGACGAGCAAATTCATGCTCCATGCTATCTTGTTGCACTAACGTGTTTTGATTTGAATAGAGCTTGAGCAACTGCCGTGCTGGCCCCACATTCCTATTCCACCAGAATCAAGGGACCACTGCCTGTTCCAGAAGTGGTTGAAGGACCTCTTCAAGAAAACACTCCAGCAACGATGGCCGAAGAAACTGAGAACACCGAGCTGGTTCGTTTGGCTGAACAACAGGCTAAGATGGCCGAGGATTTCACGGCCATGAAAGAAATGATGATGCAACTGGTCCGTAACTTGTCCGCAGTTCAGGCACCTCCTGCTCCGCTCACGGTGAATGCTCAGCCACCAGGGCAAGGGCAATCTACAATGGTAGAAGACCCCCGTTATCCTCCAGGGTTCGGTCCACATCCAGAAACTGACAACGTAGCCGGACCTTCTACTGTACAACCTGGGGCACAATTCCCACAGCATGGACAACATGGCCAAGCCCAAGTTCCTGCCACAGCATTCACTGTTCCTGCAGGACACACTTTGCAAAGGTCAAACAGTGACCCACAGTTGAGGGCTCGTGATCAACAATTCGACCAAACTCGGGGTAATGTACTCCGCCCCACTGAATCGTATGATCATGGACACCACCCAGAATCACATGCTGATGTCGAAAGATTGGGGAAAACAGAAGAGGGTGACTTTGCTCGGAAATTGAAAAACTTGGAGCAAACTGTGAAAAACATACAAGGGCAAGGGGGTAAAACCAGTATTTCATACAAAGACATGTGCTTATTCCCTCATGTGCCATTGCCTGAAGGTTTTGTTGTGCCCAAATTCGATCCGTACACTGGACAAAGTGATCCAAGGATCCATGTGAAGATATACCTTAACAAAATGAGGGGTATCGAGAAGGACGAATTATTGATGGCGTACTTTGCGGACAGTTTGGGAGGACCGGCCACAGAATGGTTTGTGCAACAAGATGTTTCCAAGTGGGTCACCTTTGACGACATGGCCAACGCTTTCCTGAATCATTATGGCTACAAAATGGAGGATGCTCCTGATCGTTCTTCTTTGAAGACGATCACAAAGAAACCAGGCGAAAGCTTCAGAGAGTATGCCTATAGGTGGCGCGAACAGGCGGCGCGTGTGAGCCCTTTGATCCCAGACGATAAAATGGTTGAAGAATTCATCGAAGTGCTTGACGAAACATACTACCAGGCGATGGCCTCTGCCCTTGGGAAGCAATTCAGTGAAGCAGTAAAAATTGGGGAGATGATCGAGAGAGGAATCAAAGCAGGCAAGATTGTTAGCCAAACAGCTTTGAGAGCCACGACCCAAGCATTGCAATCAGGGTCAGGTGCTTTTTGGAAGAAGAAAGAAAAGAAAGATGAAGTGGCGATGGTTGGCCCTGGACCGAGAAGAAATGATGGAAGATACAATGACCGTCAAGGGTACATCCAGGCACCTCCGCCACAACAATTCTATCCAACTCACGGCCAACAATTTGCCATGCCGCAGTTCTCATTCCCCGTAAATGCAGCATCCTATGCTCAGCCGCTATATGGTCCACAATGGCGTCCACCCCCTGCTCCAGCCCAATATAACAATCAACAGGCACATGCTCAATTCCCGGCTCATCAGGAGATGCCTTATCGACCACGAGGTCCGCAGGGTTTTCGTCCAAACATGCAACAGAGAAACATGCAACAAGAGAAAAGGCAGTTCACCCCACTGGGGGAAACTTACACTAATTTGTTTGAAAAGTTGCAACAAGCCAATCTGTTGAAGCCAATCCCGGGGAAAGTGAACCCCAATGGAAGAGTTGATCATTCACGCCATTGTGCGTTTCATTCTGGAGCACCTGGACATGACACAGAATCCTGCTGGGAACTCAAAAGGGCAATCCAGGCAATGATAGACAACAACCAGATAAAAGTCGTGGGGGATGAAACACAAAATGTGAATCAAAATCCTTTACCAGCTCATGATGTTCAAAACAACGTACACATGGTAGGGATGGTATGCATAGAAGAGGACATGAAAGGGAAAGCCGCCAAGCAGATTGTGGCAATTGATCCCTCCCCAGACATCAAAGGCCCTGAGCCATTTATTGTTGTAATCAGGGGAAAGTCAAGTGTGTCTGTTGTCAACAAAGCAAAGCAAGATACTACTGTTGAGCCAAGTTTCACAATCCCGGCTGCAAAGCAGGAAAAAGTTCATGACAGTGCACCAGCATTTATTGTGCAAGGGGCATCATGCCAGAAAACTCCGGTCTTCGAGGTTAAGGCAAAGAAGTGTGAACCGGTTATCATCACTCAAGCAGCGCAACTCCCTGTCAAAAGTACAAAGGCCGTTCCTTGGAACTACAACAAAACAATTGTGTCTTACAATGGGAAAGAAATCATGGAGGTTGCTGCAGATGTAAATGGTCTAACTCGGTCCGGGAGATGTTTTACCCCGGAAGAATTGGGAAAGGCAAAGCCAGGACGAGAAGACCAAGGACCCATCAAAGAGCCGGTGTCTGAGAAAGAAGCTGAAGAATTTTTGAAGAAAATGAGATCGACGGATTATTCTATCGTCGAGCAACTGAGAAAGACTCCAGCTCAGATATCACTTTTATCTCTACTTATGAACTCTGAAGCGCATCGCAATGCACTGTTGAAGATATTGAATGAGGCCTACATTCCTGAACAAACTACTGTGGCTAATCTGGAAGCACTTGCTGGCAGAGTATTTGAGACTAATCGTGTGATGTTCACCGATGAGGAGCTGCCAGCAGAAGGAACCGGTCATAATCGAGCGCTTCATGTCTCAGTTAAGTGTGAAGACTCCTATGTCACACGTGTTCTAATAGATGGTGGCGCGGGATTGAACATTTGCCCTCTGTCTACATTGAAGAGTCTAAGGGTGGATATGAGCAAAATCAGGCATTGAGTTTCAAGTCATGGAGACGGATGCATCATACAATCTGTTACTGGGCCGACCATGGATTCACATGGCTTGTGCTGTACCCTCCACAGTTCATCAAGTGGTCAAGTTTACTTGGGATAATCAAGCTGTCGTGGTTTATGGAGAGGATGACTCGCAGTTCAACAACAGCCTGGACGTACCAGCCCTTGAAGCCGTCACTACGCGCCCGACCATCATGTATCAAACTTCCGATGTGGTGTATGTGGAAAAGGTAACAGAAGGGAAACCTATACCCATTCCAAGAGTGTCAGAGACGTCTATAATGATGGCATCTGAAATGTTAAAGCATGGTTTCCAATTTGGAAAGGGTTTGGGAGCATCACTACAAGGCAGGGTAAATCCAGTTTATCCAAATGGCGTGCAAGGCACGTGGGGACTAGGGTTCAAGCCAAAGGCAGCTGACCGCAAGCAAGCAAAGAAAAAGAAGTCGGAAGTTTGGTCTCTCCCAAAGCCAATTCCGTGTCTCGCTCAGTCTTTTGTGAGATATGTCATGAAACCAAAGGTTGTCGCTACAAATGTCAACACAGTGCGCCATTTGATCTGGGTGGCATCTTTGAAATCTGCATGGTACAGCCGGGTGAAGGCTCCAGTAATGCTTCAATACAGTACATTGGCCCGGACGTGCACCTGACTAACTGGAATGCAACTCCCTTCCCCATCAGGAAGGGGTCTTGGTAGACTGTTGTTTTGCAGTTTTCTTTTGAATACACTTGGATATTCTAAGGGTTGTATGCCAAGTGTATTATTTTGCTCATCTTTCCTTTTGTAATTCAAACCCTTTTTCATTAATGAAAGGCCCAAGAGCCAAGCTTTCTTTCAATCTCTGTTCATATTCCTAATTTTATTCTATTTTGTTTATCTGTAGTGATATATCTGCTGGTCCTGATGTCATGACATGTTCAAGAAACTTATCGTCCATCCAGGGACCACAATCTGATTTTGGCTCCATAACCATAGTTGAGGTTGAAAGTGATGAAGAAAACATCGAGGAATTTGTTAATGAGGTTGAATATGATGGGGAACGGGCTGATTTTGAAATAGGCCTGGAAGTTGAACGCCATGAGGGCAAGCCTAAACCCAATTTGGCTGATACGGAGGATGTTAATCTTGGGAGCCCTGATGATGTGAGGGAAACCAAGATAAGCATGTATGCCCTACCTGAAGTGAAGAACGATATTCTGAAGGTGCTGTTCGAATATCGAGATGTTTTCGCATGGTCATATGATGAGATGCCGGGTTTGAGCTCCGAATTGATAGTCCACGAATTGCCAATTCAACCTGGTTTCCCTCCAGTGAGACAAATGCAACGGAAGTTCAAAACTGATATGATCAAGAAAATCCATGATGAAATAATGAAACAGTTGGATGCGAAAATAATTCAATCGGTTCAGTACACTACTTGGGTTGCAAATGTTGTTCCGGTTCCTAAGAAAGATGGAAAAACAAGGATATGTGTCGACTATCGAGATTTGAACAAGGCAAGTCCCAAAGATAATTTCCCATTGCCTAACATTCATACTCTCGTAGACAATTGTGCCAAACATGAGATACAATCCTTTGTTGACTGCTATGCTAGATATCATCAAATCCAGATGGATGAAGATGATGCTTACAAAACGGTATTCACTACTCCTTGGGGAACCTATTGCTATAGAGTGATGCCGTTTGGTTTGAAAAATGCTGGGGCAACCTACGTGAGGGCCATGACTGCCATTTTCCATGATATGATGCATAAAGAAATATAAGTGTACGTGGATGACGTGATCATCAAGTCTAGAACTGCTGAAGACCACGTGAGAGATCTCAGAAAGTTCTTTGAGAGGCTCCGTAGGTACAATCTGAAGCTGAATCCAGCCAAGTGTGCATTTGGTGTGCCTGCTGGAAAATTGCTAGGCTTCATTGTTAGTAGGCGAGGTATTGAACTGGATCCCGCAAAGATCAAAGCAATACAAGAACTACCTCCGCCTCGAACCAAGAAGGATGTTAAAAGCTTTCTAGGCAGGTTGAATTACATCAGTAGGTTCGTTGCTCAACTTACCACAATATGTGAGCCGATCCTCAAGTTGTTGAAAAAGAATGCATCAATTGCATGGACCGATGAGTGCCAGGAAGCCTTCGACAAGATCAAGCAATACTTGTCAAATCCTCCTGTTTTGGTTCCGCCTGAGCCTGGTTGACCATTGTTTTTGTACTTTTCAGTCAATGAAAACTCCTTTAGTTGTGTACTGGGGCAACATGATGCTTCGGGAAAGAAAAAACAGGCCATCTATTATCTGAGCAAGAAGTTCACAGATTGCGAAGCCAGATACACTTTGTTGGAAAGGACGTGTTGTGCCTTAACCTGGGTTGCACAAAAGTTGAAATATTATCTTTTGTCCTATACCACTTATCTGATTTCCCGGATGGACCCGTTGAAGTACATATTTCAAAAGCCAATGCCAACTGGCAAACTTGCAAAATGGCAGATCCTGCTCACAGAATTTGACATAGTTTATGTCACCAGAACCGCAATGAAAGCTCAAGCCTTAGCTGATCATTTGGCTGAAAATCCGGTTGATGATGATTATGAGCCATTGAAGACTTACTTCCCTGATGAGGAGGTAGATGTGCTCGAAGAGTTGATTAATGAAGAAGAGCACGTGTGGAAAATGTACTTTGATGGTGCTTCTAACTCAAAGGGCCATGGCATCGGAGCAGTACTCATCTCCCCCACGGGACATTACTATCCGGCAGCTGCCCAACTCCGCTTCAGTTGCACTAATAACACATCTGAGTATGAAGCATGCATAATGGGTTTGCGTATGGCTCTAGACATGGACATCAAAGAATTGCTGGTGATCGGAGATTCAGATCTTTTGATACGCCAGATGAAGGGTGAATGGGAAACTCGAGACCTTAAGCTGATCATGTACAAGCAGTGTATGGACGATCTTCGGCAAAAGTTCGATGTTCTAAAGTTTAGACATGTCCTCAGAATACATAATGAGCTGGCTGACGCATTGGCTACATTGGCCTCAATGCGTGTCCATCCTGATAAAGCCCATAACGATCCGTTAGAGATTCAAGTCCAAAGCCAACATGCATACTGCAATGTGATTGAAGAAGAAATTGATGGCCAACCGTGGTACTTTGATGTCAAGAATTTCCTTCAAGATGGGTCGTATCCTCCATTGGCGGAAAACAATCAAAAGAGAACCCTTCGACGATTGGCAAGTGGTTTCTTTTTGAGTGGCGGAGTGGTGTACAAAAGGACACCTGATCTGGGACTGTTAAGATGCGTGGATGCAACTGAAGCCACGAAAATTCTCAATGACATGCATTCGGGGATCTGTGGACCCCACATGAGCGGGCACGTGCTAGCTAAGAAAGTACTCAGAGCAGGATACTTCTGGCTCACCATGGAACATGACTGCATTACTTTTGTGCGAAAGTGTCATCAATGCCAAGTACACGGGGATTTGATACATTCACCCCCTTTAGAGTTGCACACAATGTCAGCCCCTTGGCCTTTTGCAGCATGGGGGATGGACGTTATCGGGCCTATTGAACCAAAAGCATAAAATGGGCACAGATTCATTTTGGTTGCAATAGATTATTTCACCAGATGGGTTGAGGCCGTGACTCTCAAGTCCGTGACCAAGAAAGCTGTGGTGGATTTCGTTCATTCTAATATTATTTGTCGCTTTGGTATCCCAAGTACCATCATCACTGATAATGCGGCAAATTTGAACAGTCATTTAATGAATGACGTGTGTGAAAGATTCAAGATCATGCACCGGAATTCCACACCTTACCGACCAAAGACAAACGGCGCGGTTGAAGCAGCCAATAAGAATATCAAGAAGATCCTTAGGAAAATGATACAAGGATCTCGTGATTGGCATGAGAAGTTGTCTTTCCCTCTCCTTGGTTACCGCACAACTGTGCGCACTTCCATAGGTGCAACCCCGTATTCATTGGTATACGGAACTGAAGCCGTCATACCCGCTGAAGTGGAAATACCGTCTCTCAGAATCATCGTGGAAGCAGAGATTGAGGACACAGAGTGGGTCAAGACCCGATTGGAACAATTGTCATTTATTGATGAAAAGAGGCTCAATGCAGTTTGTCACGGTCAATTGTATCAACAAAGAATGGCCCGAGCCTACAACAAGAAAGTGCGCCTCCGCGACTTGAAAGAAGGGCAATTAGTCTTGAAAAGAATCTTTCCTCATCAGGAAGAAGCTAAAGGGAAATTTGCTCCAAATTGGCAAGGGCCATACCTGGTAAAGAAAGTATTGCCAAATGGCGCCTTGTACCTTACAGATCCAGAAGGCAGGACAACTGAAATACCCGTCAATGCAGACGCGGTCAAGAGGTACTACATTTGATTTCAAGATGGCTTTCAAATCAGGACGAATGCAAGACTTTTATTCTCTTTGGCTATCCCAAATTGTATCCCTTGTTAACATTTTGAACGTTGTACTTTTGAGGCATGTTCTCAGTTGAAATCAATGTAATTGAACCAAGATGAAATGAAACTGAAAAGCATCAAAAAGAAACCCGGGCATTTGCCTAGAGCTACGTCTGACCTGATTCATCTTAAAAGGATACGTAGGCAACCATTTCGGTGCGGTCACAACAAGAGAAAATTCCTCTTTCCCCTGTCTTCTTCTATCTGCGCAATGCTTGCCTCTAGGCTTGCGGGATATGTCGAGAAAATTAAAGACTCCAGTTTATCCTAAAATGGGGCAAAAGTTGTTTTTTCATTTTTAAGAAAATCGAGGAAATTCAATATTCCTCCCCATTTTCTTTGTGTTCATCATAAGGAAAAGCTCATTTTTTTCCCTGTTCATATTGACGCAAAACTTTCCTTCAAGTTTGCGGCCAACATCAAAAGGAAGTTAGATCCCCCTTTTTATGCTAAACTGGGGCAGAAGTTTGTTTTCATTTTATTTTATGGTAAAATAAAATAAAAACAAACTTCTACCATTTTTTGTATCATCTATTCACATATTTCAAGAGATGTTTATGTTGTAAATTGAATTTTAAAAAAAAGGGAAAAGAAAAAAAAAAGAAAAAAGAAAAAGAAAAAGAAAAAGAAGTCTTGTCGGTGAAAACCTGAGAAGGCGCCGCAAGACAAACAGTGTGGAAAAAGATTAAAGAGAGAGGCTAGTTGGCGAAAACCCGAAAGGGCGCTACTAGTCGACTTGAGGGTCACCTCAACTTGGTTATGGTTTGTTATCTTCCGTGGATCAACTCTCAACAAACAAGTGGCACTGGTCGGACGAGGTTATCCAAGATACATATCATGATCATCAAGGCCGCCAGGATATTGCCAGATAAGTTTCCCTTTTCAGAAAGACGTTCCCTGTCCAAACGAATTTCGCCCTTAAACTTTTTATTCCATTTTGTACATCTTGCCTCATCATTAATTCCTCGCCCTTTCGGCGCTGACCTCACATGAGCAACAAAAGAAAATTGCAAAACTCTGTTTTTCAGGATTCAGGTTTAATTCCAGCAAGCAGGGCACACCCTCGACAATGGAAAGTTCTCAGCAAGTCATGATCAACATTGATGATTGGAGCCCAGCACCGCACCTCAGGCTGGAAGGATGACATACCAAAATTTTGTCATGTAGAGTGGATATGTTTAGGAGAAGCTTTAGGCGTTGTTCATCCCACAGTACTGTGAAGAATAGAACAAGAGTCACTAAGCTTATTTGCAAGATCCAAAACAGGGTGTATCCACGACGCAGAGAGTAAGTGTGACATTTGCTATGTTGCCAAGAAAGAGCTAGGACCTCTTGGATTGAGGTAGTTGCGCCGAATATCAGATGGAACTCTATTCTCTCTACGAGTCAATTCCTGCTAAAAGATAGCGTCATTTCCTTCCCACGTCAAGATCTGCTAAAAATAGCGATCATTTCTTTTTCGAGTCAGTTCGCTCAAAGATAGCGTCATTTCCTTTCCATGTCAGGATCTGCTAAAAGATAGCAATCATTTCCTTTTCGAGTCAGTTCGCTCAAAGATAGCGTCATTTCCTTTCCGTGTCAAGATCTGCTCAAAGATAGCGATCATTTCCTTTTCGAGTCAGTTTCGCTCAAAGATAGCGTAATTTCTATTCCATGTCAAGATCTGCTAAAAGATAGCGATCATTTCCCTTTAGAGTCAATCTCGCTCAAAGATAGCGTCATTTCCTTTCCATGTCAAGATCTGCTAAAAGATAGCGATCATTTCTTTTTCGAGTCAATTTCGCTCAAAGATAGCGATCATCTCCTTTCGAGTCAATCCCGCTAAAAGATAGCGTCATTTCCTTTCCGTGTCAAGATCTGCTAAAAGATAGCGATCATTTCTTTTTCGAGTCAGTTTCGCTCAAAGATAGCAATCATTTCCTTCCCGAGTCAATCTTGCTAAAAGATAGCGTCATTTACTTTCATGTCAAGATCTGCTAAAAGATAGCGATCATTTTCTTTTCAAGTCAGTTTTGCTAGAAGATAGCACTCACATACAGTTCAAGTCATTTGTGCTCAAAGATAGCAACCACTCGCTTTTGAAGTTGGTCCCGCTCAAAGATAGCAACCATCCCCAGCTTCAAGTTAAAGCCCGCCCGAGCGGCAATTTCAAGCTTCAGAAATTTCAACATTCAAGTCAAGCCCGTCAAAGCGGCAATTTCAAGTTTCAAGTTAAAGCCCGCCCGAGCGGCAACTTCAAGTTTTCAAAACCCACTTTGACTAGTGGGAGCTTCAGACCAGTCCATCAGCTTGGGAAGCATGAAGAGTAGTCTAGGAATTGTAACTTTTACACTTTTCAATTTTGTAATCCCATTTTTCTCTGTAAAAGCAATGATCACCAGCCAGCAACCAGCAACAAGTGACCAGCAGCAACAACTCTAGTATGTCAAAAGTGTCTTGTGTCAGTCCGGGTAAGTCTAGGAGCGTGGAAGTCAGTCCCAGTTAGTTCTGAAAGTGTCTAGAGTTAGTTTGTGTATGTCTAGAGAGTGCTTAGTGTTAGTCTAGAAGAGTCCAGTGTCTGTCTAAATGCGGTAGTCCCAGCTATCGCACGTGTGGAACTACACTGACCTGATTCCTTAGTCCGGGGATATGTAGGTAGCCTTGTTCTTGGTTAGAACCAAAGGTCAAGGTACGGTCACCATTTTGCATGCTCTTGGCTAGAACCAAAAAGCCAAAATTAGTTGTGATTATATCTTTGTCCGAAAACTCTTCGATGTTCTCGAACAAAGAGGGGCAGCTGTAATCACCTAATTTTGGCACGAAAATTCAAAAATAGCTTGAAATAGTTTAAAATAGGCGAGCTAATATTTTAGAATTTTTCGCCAAACCTTTTCTAGAATTTCGGTCTTTTATTTTAGCTAAAATTAAATGAAAAAATAATAATAAATAAAGAAAAAAAATTAATTAATGAAAATACTTATTATGTGTTTAATTGTGATTATATAATTTAATTGATGTAATATTGCAATTTGTGTAGTTCCAATTCCAGTTTAATGTTTTATGCTTTAATTTGTTTGGACCTTTTTAGTGGCCATTTCTGAATGAAAAAATAGCAACTAGCCTAGTCGTGCAACCCATCGGCCCATTCCTCCAGCCCAACCCATTTCCTCTGACCCGGCCCATCTCACCCTTGGTATAAATGCCATTTCTTTGCCATATTTGGCAAATTTTCACACAAAATCAGAAAAAACATGCAAAACCTTGCCATTTCTCCTACCTCACGCCGGAAATCGCCTGCGACGGCGGAGCCACCGCGCTGCCGCCGCCGGCCACCACCTCTGGTGGCCGGAAAAATACAAAATGTATATCAATCCAAAGATCTCGACCCCCCCATCCCATTTCTCAACTCCGTTTCTTCAAAATCATAGCGGATTTTCGTAGATCGACAGTCAAAGGTGCGGTCAAACACAAAATCTGGCCACTTTGTAATTTTTCCGCCGTGTGGGTGGTGGATGTTCGTGATAATGGATTTGAACTTGGTGTGATATGATGGCAGCGGGGTGATAAGCGTAGTAATAATGGCAGTGATGCTGTGATGCTTCTGTTCAGCCTTGGCCTGTTAAAGCTGGGGCTGTGGTGTTGATTTTGGTGGTTGCGAGACAATGGCGAGTAGGCAGCGGTGCTCATACCCGCTATGGGTAAGCATTGGCGATGCGACGCAGTTTTAGCATTGACGGGTTAGACGAAGTCTGTTCTTGTTCCCTTTGTCTGGTTACTTAGATAGATAGTCAAGAACAAGTAGATTAGTATTCCATCAGTGTTTACATTGTGATGTTCCAATGTTCAAGTCGCTTTAGCATAATGAAATGGTGTGACCTGTTGAATTGGTGTTAAGTGTGTACTGTATCGGTTAATTCACATTTTGTTCAATTTCAAAGCATGAATTCTCTGTTGTGCTCTAGTCTTTAGTGTTTTGTTTTAGTTTTAGTTTAAGCTTGAATAGTAAACTTTGTTGATTCATTATTGTTTATGATAAATACAATCTTGTTAAGTTGTGAAGATTGATTGTTCATGAGTCAATTAAGTTTGGTGTAGAATCTGAAATTTTGAAAGAAGAGTCCAGGACAAGTTAAAAGAAGGTCAACCGAAAATTATGGCTTTTTTCACATTGGATTCTTAGTGCTTTTGCTGAAAAGCAAGTATGGCACATGTGACTTGGCCCTCTGACTTGCTTACACAGTCCACCCCTTTTTGACTTTTCAGTTAATGTAAGGCATGCCTTGTTTGTCTTGTAGAGAAGGCATTAAATGTTTTGGGGTTTTGGGAAGGGAAGATGGCTGATATTCTTTAGCTATATAAGGAGTTCATTTACTCCTTAACAAAGGGAGAGAACTGGAACTCACGGATTAAAGAGAGGAACTTCACATATGAAAATACTCTCTCTCTTTTAAAAAAAAAGCACTTTTCCAGATCTGGAAAAAGGATAGCAAAAGTACCAAAATACTTGAGAAAAACAGAGAGAAAAGAGTGAAAAAAGGAGTAGTGAGTTTAGTGAGTTAGTAAATATTTTGTTTAGTTGAGGTTTCTGGTTGATTTAGCTGCAGTCCGGGCTTGTGTTTGTTGCTGTTTAAAGGTTGTTTCATTTCCACGTTGCTGCCTTGCTACACTATAGGTATTTCTTAAACTTTGCAAGTATATTATATCATTATATGTAGTTCATCAGTGTACGAAGATCTGGATATGTATGAGATGGCCTGTTAAGGCCCAATTGTTAGTAAATGCATGTTTAAATGATGATTCTATTTTATGTTCTCATTCATGTGTTTGTCTGCACGCTTAAGAAAAAACAAAAGTGATTCTATTTTATGTTCTCATTCATGTGTTGTGTCTGCACGCTTAAAAAAAAAACAAAAGAAGGAACTTGCTAATTGTAAGTGTAGGGACCATGTTTTCTTTTTCATGAGATGCTAAAACTCAAACTTGCTAATCGTGTAATTATACATTTATTAAATCTGGACACATTTAAAACACTAGGCGACATTAGGACATCAAATTGTAAACAATTCGGGCTTGTAAAAGCAGGAGAGGGGCTGCTCAATATCAACTTCTTGTAACTTTACTTAAAGGTTGAGAATTTGAAATAGTTAACCAGTCGTGAATGAGTCGGAGCACTGAAAACTTGTGAATGAGTCGAAGCACTGAAAACTTGCCCATACCAACTAATAAAAATAGTCAGTTATATTTTTCTCACGAATTTGAGAGATAGAACATAAGTTTGATTTAACTGACAAAATACAAGATTAGGCAAATCATAGGCCGAAGCAAGACTATTAATTACTAAGTTTGCTCAAATGTTTACATGGAACTTATTTATATTGGAAATTCGAACGGACATGTGTTCGGGGTTAATTTTCAATAGAGTATCCATCAATGAACGGGCAAAATATTTAAATTAAGCTAAGTGTAACAAAGGTTCAATGTTTACACGAAACTCAGTTACATCAAGATTCGAATGGACGACGTGTCCACGGTTAATCTTTAGTAGAGTTTTCGTCAATGAACAAGCGACTTTCATCCAAATCAAAGCGTAACAAATAATAATTTGGCAATTAAACAAACATAAAAACCGGAGAGCGCCAATAAAGCAACTGTGCTCGCACAGGACTCGAGGGTGCCTAACACCTTCCCGAGAGTCAATCGAGATCCTTACCCGGAACTCTGACGCAGACCACTGAACGAGTCATAGGTGTTCTAAGGTACCTCTTTGGTGACTTGGCACACCTTTGAACTATGTCAAGTGGCGACTCCGAAAATCTCTAAATAATTCGTACCTTTAAAACACCTAAGCCGCAACCTATTTTTATTATTTTTAGTAAAATCTTAGGGTCGTGACAATGACTCCTGAAGTGTGGATGATGACTCTAGTTTGGATGCCTCACCTTTGATGGGTAGTGGATTTGTTTTCACTAACCTTTTGTTTGAAGAGGATTTTCAAAGAGGTGATGGTGTATAACAAACTGGAGAAGAGTTTGGATTTAAACCTCCATGTTTGGAAAGTTTGACTCTATAGACAGTCCATTGTTTGGAACTCTAAGCATGATGAGTGGTCTTGGTATTAGTTGTGTTAGACCATCTTCTAGTAGTCCTAACCTTCATTGTGTGGGCTATAATGATGAAGAATCTATTTTGGAGACATTTCTTGGGAGTTTGCCTAGTGAGGAATATTGTCTTAGAGGTGGATTTTGAGGTGAGGAAGTCACTCTTGGTGTGTGTAAGAGTGCTTCCAAGAAGGGGAGTGGAGTAATTGATGTTAGTTTCCAATTGAACTATTTTTTTTACTCCACCCCACATGTTGATCACACTTTAGGTGTTGAGCATGCCAAAGGCAATGAGTCATATTGTGATAGTAATGCATTGAAGGCTTGGTGTTTTGACTATAAGCTTGGAGGTCATACGGAACTTAGTTGCTTAATCTTGCATGTTCCATGTCTTAGTGATCTCTTTGCTTGTTATGGTAGTGAGTGCTTGTCATTGTTGAGCCAAGAACTTGTTGTTTCCTTTGGAGGCATAAGCTTTTTTATTAGTATTGATACTTGGCTCTATCACAAAAGTGTGATTTTCACATCACTGTGCACTCACTTTTGTTGGACTTGCCTACTTTTGTAGTGGGAAATTTTGGTGTGTCCTTATTGGACTTAGGGATCATAGGAATTTTGATGGCTTGATCTTGCATATTCCCTACCCTATTGATCACTTTGATGAATCTTGTGTTGAGTGCACCCATTGAGGATGCCAAGTACTTGATGTTTTCTTTGGAAACATGCACTTTATCATTGTCATTTATACTTGGTTATATCATAAGAGTGTGTTTTCCACACTACTTACACTAACCTACTATTGTAGTAGGATATTTGGCTTGTTCTTGTCTTTGGTTGTAGGTCTTGATGGTTTGATTTCGAGGACGAAATCCTTTCAAGAAGAGGAGGATGATGCGGGAAAAATTGAGCTTAAAGCACTTACCATCAAGAGCTGGGATTGGAGGATGCAAAGGACGAGAGGTCATGAGCATTGGGGGAATAGTTCAGGAGCATTTTGAAGACCAAGGCGTTGGCTCCAGCACTGGGTGCTCCGCCCACCTACACTAGGCACTCTGCCCCATTGCATGGAAGACTGGGCACTCCGCCCAACGCAGCCACTGTCCAAAATCGTGCCAATTCCAGGCGCTCCGCCTACTTTTGCAGTCAAACCAAGACGAGAATCCTATTTTAGTCTAGTATTATTTACTAGTTTGACCCTACGTGGTCTTTGTTATTACATCCAACTTGTGGGGTTATTTTAGACTTTATTTAGAAGTGTAGAACCTCTGTAAATACTACACTTAGGTCATTAGATGATTAGTTAGCTAGTTTTGAAGATAGAATTGAGAAGATAGAATAGGCTTGGCCATTCTTGTTGAAGCTTGACTTCATGTATCTCCTACTTGGAATCCATGGAGGATCAACCTAGTGTGATCCCGTGATTGGTTCAAGTTTCTTTCTCTCTCGTCGATATTCAAATCATGGTTTGATTCGATTGTCCTTTCTTTCTTTTATTTCTGATCTTCTCTGTCCCTTATTTCTTGGTTATCGTGTTTACTTTTTTGCTTCCGCTCGTTTACCCTACATCAGTTGATTCAATAAAATTTCAATGTCTACAATCTCATTTTCAATAAGATACTTTGCAAAAAAATTAAAATTATAGGTTAATATTTCTTGATTATGTAAAAAATTAATTAATTATTTTGATTTGCATGGTGGTGTGTGCGGGCAACTGAAAATGAAGTTTTTTTAAAATACTCAATTTCATTTCACGCCTTTTGTTTTCCTTTATTGAAATATGTGATCATCTCATCATACTAATTGTATCTTCGACACCCTTACCTTTAATGTCTCTTTGTCAATTAGTAGCCAATGGTTATGACTCTTTTTAACCATTGATAATTTGTATCCACAATTTATTAGTCGGTTTCATATTCGCGCATAAGGCCTATTAAAAATATAAGTGTGGTCTATTAAGAATTTATCCATTCCTAAAATTAGAATAGATCCGAAAATTATGATTGTGGGTAAAAAGATCTCATTCATTCTAGGGAGGTTTACGAAAATACCCTTCAAAATTAAAATATTTACCTACCTCTATCCATAAATTTCATATTTACAAGCCTTACCCATAAACTATTTACATGCTCTACCCATCTAGACTTGTATATTGTTATTTATGCAGTATACCTTAAAGGTATACACTCATATCTAGATTTGTATATTATTATTTATACAGTATACCTTAAAGGTATACACCCATAAGGTATAACAAAGGTATACAGTAATAAATGAGTAGGTTAGGTAAATACTTTAAATTTCATGGGTAGTGTATATACTTTGAATTTTATGGGTATATAGTGTAAAAAAAACCCTTCATTCTACCATATTCTTTGAATGAGCTTATGCTTATGTTTCAATATCCTTCGTGAGGTTTTAGCATTCAAACATTTTATTGCATTTCTAATAACTTAAATTTGGTAATGAAAAAGGTCCAAGTATGCCCTTAAACTATGCAAAGTGTAACAAATATGTGTCCTCCATTAATGGTTCCGCTCATTTTATACCATCATCGATACCATTTTGGTCCAAATATGCCATCTTTTAATAATTTGGCTCGTCTAAGGGTAAATATGAACCATTCTCAAATTATAAGGGCATGTTTGATCCATCTTCAATTGCGAATAGGTTTAGTTTAGGGTTTAATTTTCAATTATTTTCTTCATTTTATTTTCTCCTTTTCTTAAAAATAACTGAATGCTGAGTTCCTCAAATTATGAAGGTAGTGGCAATGGAATAAACTTTATATTTTTATATATTTTATTTTTTTGGGAAATTAATCGGTTCATGCAAGTTTATTATGTAATGTAATAGCTTTTGTTGTTTAAATGAAAGTTATGATTTTGTTTTTGTAAAAAAACACATCTATGAAAAGAAGCTTAAATCAGTCTATGAACACTTGAAAAGTGTCTACCAGCATTCAAAAGATCTTACGCCCTAAAATGGTGTGCACCTACTCTATGGTGACACCTCCACGGAGATTCATATTAGACACTCGGATATTCAGTCATTTTCAAGAGAAAGGGAAAGAGCAAAATAAGGGAGATGTGACAGAAATTAAACCATAAACTTAAACTTTTTTAAGAATTGAAGATGGACCAAACATGTCTTTTTTATTTTGTGAATAGTTCATATTTGCTCCTAAACGAGCCAAACTATTAAAGAATCGCATATTTGGACCAAAATGATAACGGCAAGGGCATATATGAATAAAATATTAACGAAGGACATATTTGTCGAATATTGCATTATTTAAGGGAATATTTGGACCTTTTCTATTTTTGTAATAACTTGAGAGAAACCCCGTCAACCCAAGCTTTATTCAAATTCAGTCCCTTCTTCTCGATCCTGTATTGATCCACGGCCATCTTTGGTATCCTTTGTGGATATCCCACATGAAATTCGCGATGAAGGTCTCAAACCTGCTCTATCCAATGTTGAGATTTTTAAAAAAGGTGGGCTTAGGTATTAGCTCAACTTCTTCGATTAGGCTACCACTGGGGGTTTGGTTTAACTGAGTATGGGATTTACTACATGATTAATCTCCTTACACTATTAGGCAGCTTTAGTCTAGGTTTTGACCAAAAAAAGTTTACTTTGGATTGAGAACGTCCTTATGTGGATTCATAGGTTGAACTTGATAGGTTTCACTCCGGAAAGCTCTTCGCTATACAAGTCGCGTCACCGGATTCGCTCGGTTGGGTCGCCAAAGCAATGGTGATGAATGCTGATACGATTGACCAGAATTGGATTCTCACAAGGGACTTAGCGGTTCCATGGTTGCATATTCAGTCGAGCACATTGTAATCACCTAATTTTTGCATAAAAATTTAAAAATTTCTCAAAAACTGTCGAGCTAACATTTTAGGATTTTCGCCGAATTTTTCTAGAATTTTAGTCTTTTACTTTAGCTAAAATTTGTCATTAAATAAAAAAATAAAAAAAGTACTTGTTATGTGTTTAATTATGATTTTACATTTTAATTATGGTAATGTTACAATTTGTGTAGCTTTAATTTAGTTTATTGTTTATGCTTTAATTTGTTTGGAAATTTAGTGGTCATTTTGTGAATGAAAACCAAGCAACCAGCTTAGTCGTGCAACCCTTTAGCCCATTGTCTGACCCGGCCCAGTGCTCTTGACATAAAGGTTTATTTCTTTGCTATTTTTATCCATTACACACCTTACCATTACAAAAAAGAAAAACTCTTGCCAAAATTACAAATGATTGCCTCTTCTACTTCTTTCCTCACCACACAATTGATTGACTCTTCTACTTCTTTCCTCCACTTTACAATTAGCATAAAGTTATCCAAACTCCGGGTCATTAACATACATGTCCCTCATACTCTCAAAGCCCATGAGTTTGGACCCCAACGTATTCAACAACAAATGTCTTCTTGATTGAAGCACAAACTTTCTTGACTAGGCATCCGCCACCAGATTCTCTTTTCCCTTTTGTAATGGATGACATAGGGAAAAGTGTCAAGAAACTCCACCCATTTGGCATGTCTCACATTCAATTTTTCTTGGGATTTGAGGTGTTTTAAGGATTGGTGGTCGGTTCTAATGACAAATTCTTTGGACCAAAGGTATTGTTGCCAATGAGCCAATGCCCTCACCAAGGCATACAACTCTTTGTCATAGGTGGAATATTTAGTGGTTGCTCCCTCGAGTTTCTCACAATAGGCAATAGGCTTTTGTTCTTGCATCAACACGGCTCCAATGCCTACCCCACTAGCATCACATTCGATCTCAACGGTCGTATCAAAGTTTGACAATTGGAGAAAGGGTGTGGAACTAAGGACTTCCTTCAATTTTACAAAAGCCTCTTCTTGCTCTTTCCCCCACACAAACACCTTATCCTTCCTTATCACTTCGGTCAACGGTGCGGCTATAGTGCTAAATCCTCTCACAAACCTCCTATAAAAGCTAGCCAACCCATGAAAAATTCTCACATCACCAATGCTTTTAGGAGTGGGCCAATCCCTAATGGCCTCCACGTTAGCCTCATCTACTTCCACACTATTGGCACTCACAACAAAACCAAGGAAAACAACTTTTTCAACACAAAAAGAACACTTTTTCAAATTAGCAAATAGTTGTTCCTTTCTCAAGACATCAAACACTTGTTTCAAATGATTAGCATGCTCATCAATGGATTTGCTATAGATAAGGATGTCATCAAAATAAACCACAAAAAATTTTCCAATGAAGGATTTGAGCACATGGTTCATCAATCTCATAAAGGTTGAAGGAGCACTGGACGAGCCAAAAAGCATGACAAGCCACTCATAAAGACCAAAGTTCGTCTTAAAGGCCGTCTTCCACTCATCATCCAGTTTCATCCGGATTTGGTGGTATCCACTCCTCAAATCAATTTTTGAAAACACACAAGATCCACATAATTCATATATCATATCATTCTAACCTAGGTATAGGATGACGACACTTTACCGTGATCTTGTTTATGGCTCTACAATTCACACACATGCGCCAAGTCCCATCTTTCTTTGGCACTAGGA